>JXCR01145644.1:178935-224843 GCA_002079205.1 Phalaenopsis hybrid cultivar
ACGTTTCTCTGGTGTTAGGGTATTGACTCCAAATAACGCAGAAATGACTCAGCAAGAACTCCCCAATAACATTCACAGAGGTTATCGGGAAGGGATTGCGCAGAGAGAGCTGCGTGTGTTCTCCGTAAGTAAATATTTACCCACATGTAGATAGTTAATGCTTTAGTTCCTGAATTTTCTTTTTCACCCGATTACACTTAAATAATTTTCAAATTTGATAAAACAACAATTCGTTTAGTTTCAGAATCAACAATTATCCTATTATGGCCGGTTATGCATCCAGATCAATAAACTTCCAGCAGAAAAAAAGGGTATAATTTAAGATTAAGAGATGGTTTATGGCGCATCAAAAAGGAAGGGATGAATTAGTATTTTCAAAACTTTTGTGGCATTCAACTCTAACTTAAATGGTTCAAAAGTAAAATCAATGAAGCGTTCATGAGTGTACCGACAAGTTAGCTTAGATATAAGCTGCAAATAATACAAACAAAATGTGGTGATAAATATAAGCTAGATTTTTGAGTGTTTAGTTTTCAACCAGCTAATTGTTCATGCCTAAGCAGCCACTAATTTAGGTAACTATTACACCAAATGCTTATTTGCTCTACGAACAGCAGAAAATTTTTGAAATAGTATACAATACTTGTAACGCCCAGATAAGGGTTTTTGGTAACACCGGCATTACATTTGCGGGAAGAGGGAAGACAGACGAAGCAAAGCAAGCCAAGTAAAAAAAAAAAAAGAGGAGAGCCAGGCTTGGATGACTGAGAGAAAAAAACAAAGAAGGAATAAAGGAGGAAGAGGGCTGACATGTGTTTAGGGCAAGCATTCGTGCGCTCGGCAGGGTGAAAACGTCGAAACCGAGTGCAGGAACCAAAAGGAAGAACGACCTTACATGCGAAAGGAGAAATCACCTGATCTATGGTCCTGATGTATTTCGGTGGGCCCCACCTAATTTTGTTTTAAAAAAAAAACGGAAATAATTCTGACCGTAGATCACCGTGATCTACGGTCAGGATCGGACACCGCATGCAGAGATGCATGCGGTGTCTGTATGCAATAATTTCTTGAGGATGGAACACTTGGTGCAGCTGATGGCTCTGAAGGCAGAGATGAACAACCTTCAGGCAACCTCTAACTTCCTCCAAGTCCAAGCCCAAGCTGATATTCTGGATAAGTTTAGGTTTGGTGGTAGGGTTTTGTACCAGAATTTGGTTCTGCAGGGGCTCATTTCCCGGTCGGTTGACGACTCAATTTTAAAATATTTTTGTATATGAATGAATAATGTTTTTAATTAGTGATTGAAATTTAAATTTTGTGTCATTTTTCTTAAATTTGTTTCGATTTGATGGACTCTAGAACTGAGATTCTGTTTTAAGTTGAGCTCAAAATCTTATTGGCACCCTTTATAAAGGGTTATCTGAAAAAATTTGGCGCATTAGACTCTTTCTCCATCCTTGATTTGGTATTCTTTTCCCACTTAACTGTGGTTCTAGGTCTGCTTTTAGAGGATGGCGAGCTAGTAATCCACGAAGTGCTTCAGTTTGTTTGCGAAAATAGAGGTTCTGACTGTTGGTCTGGTTGATGCTGTGATAATTCATGATGCATACATGTTTGAAAATAGAGGGTTAAGGACAATTGGTCATGAAGTTTCAGGTGATCAACTTTTATGACGGTGAGTTGATCTTCTATAAGGAACAGTTTTTCCTTGAGTTGTAATAGCCTTTGTGTGCAGAACTGCAGTTGGTCCTGAACCACTACAAAATGATCCCAGCTCAAATAAAATCCAACTCTATTGTGTCCATCATCCTTATGATGTATACTGTCGACGGATGAGGATATTCTTTGTTGCAGAAGTTGTTCTCCTAAATGTTTTTCTTCTAGAAGGAGCTTGATGGTTATGTGGTTTTTGGGTTGACTTATAAGTTTCACTTTGTTGGTCTCGAAAATAAAATAAAGAATTGGAAAGAATAGTTCTTTGACGGGCCAGCCATGGAGTTTATTCCATCAGGGTGTACAAAAAAAAAATGAAATCATTCTCCATTCCAAAGCCTGACCTCAACTGTTGAGGGGAAGATTTTGTTGTTCATGCAGTATACAGACGAGACGGTTTTTAACAAAGTTTGGGATGGAGAATGATTTTGTTGTTCATGAAGTATACAGACGAGACGGTTTTTAACAAAGTTTTTAACATGCAGTATACTCCGATTCGATCAGCCTCCCGGCTCATCCCGATCACAAGGAGAGGTTCACCATGACGGGGGGTTAGGTACTTGAATTTTTTACGGAATGGAAAGAATTGCATAAGGGGCCATCCTTTTTTTTGCGGCATGCTCCTCACTCAGATTTACGGATTCGCAGGGGGCTCTTCGCCTTACTTAGTTGACTGACAATGACAAAGGCTTGTGAAATAAATTAGCACATGTAAGCAAAAGGGTTAGCATCTTGAATAACGTATCATGAGACATGCCTTAAAAGTGGGGGAGCTAAATAGCACCTGTAAGCAAAAGGGTTAGAAATCATCACATGCTCCCCCCATAGAGGTACCTCTATGTGTGCATATAAATAAGCATGGCTCTCTGCAAAAGAACGTCCTAACACACTACCATACATATGCAGCATGTATTCACAAGCATAATGCAAAAAAAAGATACCTGGCTAGGGCAACCAATCCAGCAACGAACAATAGTCATGCATCAAAAAGAGTATAGCACCCCAAATCCTAGCCTAACACACCATCTAACAAAAAGTGCATCAACCTAGTATCTAAGTGCGGAGTAAGTCTAGGTATGACTTTGATGTGGTCACCATACCGGCCCGATCCTAAAGATTCAAGAAATCTAAAGGGTGTCGTGAAGAGTGGTGACACAAGTTAGATATATTAGATCTTTATTACAGTCATACTCGTGTCAATCCAAATGACTTTACTTGCATTGCTCGCCGGTCGAAAGAACACACGGTGCCTACGTGGATAAGTGAGTAAATAGGGTATTTTGGAATTCTTTCAATACATAAAATGATATTCACTTCAAAAATTCATGTCTTGGTGTAGAAAAATCACAAAAATCAAATAAAAAGACCTCTGTGCTCAGTGAACAAAGATGAATCTTGGTATCAGAAATCTTCACATCTCCCTTAATTGAAGTTATAACACTGCTCCTCACCAGTCAAGCTAAAGTCGCAGGTCAACTAGGTCGGGGTAGCCGATCAAACCAAAGTGGTCGATAGACCGGGCCGGGGTGGCCGGTCAAAACAAAGTGATCAAGTGATTGTGTATATGACATGCAATATGATTAACATGCCAAAATGCATCAAATGGTCCATGCACATGCAATGAAACCCAACCACTTGATGGTACATTGAACTGGTCCTAACTACCTCACATAGGTACCTAGGGCTAACGTACTTGGATCTGCGGTATCACCACCTCCAGCTTTGGCGTGACAAAGAGATTGTTTCCTCATCCAATTTCTCGTAGGAGAAACACTTCACCGTTCGTAGAGCGGACTAGTTATAAAGCTTTTTCCGCTCTACGAACATCAGTGATCTTATAGGATAGACTAGCTATAAAACTTTTCTTGTCCTCTACGATTAAACTCAACTATTCCTTCTGAGGGAGATTAGGAGTGCCAAAACCATGAGAAATTGGGATTCCAACCCAGTGGGATATAGATCCAGGGCTCATAACAAATTGGAGACACTCAGCTCTACGGCGAGTGTTTGGCCACGTAGGAAAAATCCTAACCTAAAGGCTCGCTCTAAGTAATTAAAGATCAATCACAAAGGTACGTTGACGCGCTGGCTCACGCACCTCGTGTGGGAGATCGAACCCACATGCTTAGACACCACTAAAATCTAGGGCCAGCTAGGAGTTTGAGGATCTCACCACCGTGACGATTGAGGACGTGTTTTCTTTGCTTGCTCCAAGAAATTGACATCTAGTCCATCTTCAAGAGATGTCGCTCAACGATGATGAAACAGGGAAGCTTTCCTCGTAAAGGAAAAGATGTCTCCTCCTCTTCAAGACGCTATTCCATCACTGTCAATCAATGATAGGACACTCTGATGACATTCCAACCAACGGGGAATAAGGGCCGACGAGGTGCTTCGGTGATGGAGCTTGCCGACGACACACACAAAAGAAAAGCAAGAGAGAGGGAGGTACTCTGCCCTCGATCCTATGTGCGAAGGAGGTAACGGCCTACAGCGGGATGCCGACAGAAGTTCCTCACACTAGAGAAGGCTTGGCCAGCGAGAGGGTGGTCGAGAAGAGATTTTGTAGATGTGAAGTACATAAGGAGGCTAGAAGGCCGAATCTGGTGAGAAAAGAGCTGAGGTTGGTCAGATCTAGTTGCCAACACTGGAGGAGACTTGTGAAATACCGCCGATTGAGAAAATAAAGCCTCAAGTGCGGCTAGCCGAGGGAAGAAGAGAGAAGGTGGCAGCTCAATTTTGACCAGCAGCTGGAGGGGTTTCCAGCGAGGTAGAAGGCGCTAACAGCTTAATTTGCCCTCGAGGAGGAGTTGGCAGTGAGGAGGAGGAAGCCTCAGAGCTTTTTTTCGTAAATTGAGCGAGAGGCGGGTCTAGGAGCTTCTTTTCACAAACTGGGTGAGAGGCGGGGTCCGACTCGAGGAATGAGAAGCGCAGGGGTAAGATCGGAAGAGAGAGCCAACTTAAGGAAAAATAAAATAGGTTTTTTTTAATTCCCCTTTACTTTATATATATANAGAAACAATATAGCAGGTGTAAGAGAACTAAGAGGAAAGAAATAAAGAAAAGACCTAAAAAACAATGGCCAATAGACTAAGAAGGAACCCAAAATAAAATAGTAAGATATCTTCAACAAAAAATAGATATCTCCTGAGTGTGTTGTGGTCAGCAATTCTAAAATGGGGGACATCTATCAGATCTCCATGCAGTTAGAAAAGTAGTGGAGGAGGGGGAAGTCAGAGACAGAGACAGTAAATAAAGCTAAGACCATTTCTAGCTAACCACTGTGTAGGTTTGTTGCCTTCGCTGTAGATAAAGGTAAAGTTGACACTAAGTTGGGAGGTGTGCCTTTTGATCTGTTGTATCCAATAAGAGTGATGTCAGGGAGGCAGATTCTCAACGTCCAGGAGTTTAATGACCACAGTAGAATCCACCTCCACCCTTATGTGTTTCCATCTAGTCTTTGTAGCTAAATTTTTTGCCCAATGCACATCAATTAGTTCAGTTTCAATAGCATTAGAAGCCAAAACTAAGGTATAGAAGTATAATAGACATTAACCAAGGTGGTTTCTAAAATGTTCTCCTACACCAGCACCCATTTTAGTGAAGCTTCCATCTGTATTGATCTTAATAGCGTGATACATAAGAGGTTTCCAGAAAACCTCACAAATTTAAGGAAGAGTTATACTCTCAGTGGGGTAGGAATTGGAGATATGGGAAATCTTTTAGGTTTATCATCTTGTGTAGGTACACTACACAGTTTCTGACCACCTTAACAACATTAGATGGGATACCCTCAAATTTAGCATTATTTTTGGACATCCAAATGAACCAGGCCACTATGAAGGGGATAGGAGCATAGTTGAAACCATGCCAGTTCTGCCAGCAGGTAGTAAGGTAGTCCTAGTTAATATTAGTGAAATTTATATTCAGGTATTGAAGAAACGGATTCCAGACTTTCTGGGTAAAGCTAAATTCAAAGAAAAGGTGAGGCAGTGATTCCTCCTCTTGTACGCACAACCAACATCTAGACCGGCCTCTCAATCCTTTTAGCTTGAGGATTGCATCAGTTGGAAGAAATTTTTAAAAGGTTCTCCAAAAGAAAAAAGAAATGGAGGGAGAAAGGAATTTATTCCAGAATTTATCTCCCCAATTCACCTGCTCCCAGCAATAGAGTTTGAAATAGATAGATCTAGTGAGACTTTGATTTGCATAAGCTTGCCAAATAGGTTTGTGAGATATGTTTATGTCAAATTGTATGTTGGCAATTTTATTGGCTGAGTGATCATGCAGGATAGTACAGAGCTTAGGGAGTGACCAAGTATTACCCTCCCAACAGTCAGTAACTTTGAGGTGAGGTTGAGGGCAAGAGAAGATGGTGTCAGCCAGTCATTAGGACACCAGTGATCAAGCCAGAAACTATTATCCCGTTTACCCAAATCCCATATGAATAATTCTTCAGCAATGTGTCTGATCTTGAGCATAATCACCCAAATTTTAGAGTCCCTCAATTTCTAATAGCAAGAGAAGGATGTTGATCTTTACAGTATTTACCCCACAAAAATTTTGCCAACAAGGAGTATTGGGCTCTGAACTTAATCCAGATCTTAAACAAGTTAACTTGAAGTAGATAGTTAAGGCCTTTGAAACCAATAACCCCAGCCAAGAGAGGTTTTGCTGCCTTCTGCAAAGAAGCCCAATGCATTTACTGTCTTTGTCCTAACCACAAAAACCTGTTGAAAGCCCTCTTCATCTGAAGTTGAGTGCTTTTCTTAATACTGGTCATCTCAAGGATGTAGGAGGGGAAAGTTGTGAGAATAATCTTGAGCAAAGTGATTCTACCACCATTGGATAGGAAGGACTGAGTCCAACCTGAGAGTAGGAAGTAATCTTCTTGAGGACTTCATCAAATTGAATATGTTTATATCTGCCAGTGAGGAGGAGTACTCCAAGATATTTGATTGGGAGTTGAGTACAGGAGAAACCAATATATTTTGAAGCCCACTGTGTACAATTGGGGGATGATTTTTTTTTTTGAATATCAGATGGCACTTATCAGAAGTGAAATACATCCCCGAGTGTAGTTGAAACTTCTGGAGGCTCTGAAAGACTTTCTTAATAGCATCCTTGTGAGCACTAGAGAAAACCATGATATCATCAGCTTACAGTAGGTGAGAAATGACAATATTGGATCTGTGGTGGAATCTAGAGTAGCTTTGGGTAAGAAGGGATTCATAAAAAATTCTAGACAAGTAGTCTATTGCAAGAATGAAAATGGTTGGGGACAATGGGTCCCCTTGATTCAAGCCTCTTATAGCAGTAAAGGACCTCTGAACTTGCCCATTGATAAGGATGGAGTGTTCATTGTTAGGAAGCCATCTGTGAATAAGATTAGAGAACTCAGGCTGAAAACATCTAGCTCAGAGAATGTCCAGGATAAAGTCCAATTGGATGGTATCATAAGCCTTCTTAATGTCTAGCTTGTAAATAAGGTTTCCTCCTCTACAAGGTTTATCCAAATCCAGGAGCAGTTCTTGGGCCAGTAAAGTGTTGTCAAGAATGGACCTCCCCTTGACAAAGGCAGTCTGATTATGTTTGATCAAAGTGTCAAGATGGGGTTGGAGTCTATTAACAATAATTTTGCTGATAATTTGACTAAGAACAGTGGTAAGATAGATGGGCCTGAAATGATCCCATATTTTTTGAATTTTAAATTTAGGTACCAGGACATAGTTGGAAGCACAGAAATGATAAGGGAGGTTGTAACCTTGGAAGAAACTGACAACAACAACAATAACATCAGTTTTAATAATTTCTCAATGAGGTAAGGCATCTGTTTATCAGTGATAACATTATTCAATGGGAGGGGTTTCTTCAGCAGTGAAGTTTGACATCTATTTATCAGTTGCAGGAACAAACTCCTTAGGACTATTGTTAGAATTCCTTCTGGGAGGGGGATGGAGCCTGTAGCATCTTTCCATTATGTGGCCAAACATTTTACAATGTTGGCAATAATAAGGTTTTTGCTCAGCAACAATATCCTGTTAGAAGCCTTTTGTTTCAGATCTTATCTAAATCCTCTTCAGCTCTGGGAGGGTGATATCTCTTTCAACCTGGATTCTAGTGAGAGCAGGTCTTGCTTTGTTGTATGTGGGGGTATCCACCTTAAGAGGTGTACCTAATGCCCTACCAATGTTAAATAGAGCATTAAGTTTGAAAAAGGGGAGGCGAAGTCCTGACAACTTGTACCATATAGGTACCACAGGAGGTTCCTTGCTTGGATCAAAGTCTAAGGTCCATTTTTGAATTTTCATTGTGGTCCCTGCAATCACTATGGATTGCTTAGATACAAGCATGACATAATATTCTTCCACAGAGAGTTGGATTCGGAGATGTCTTCCATCAAGCAACCCAATTCTCCAGGCTCCAATAAACTTAAGGGAGTCAATGAAACTTCTAACAAGTTCCATTTTTGGGTGTCTTAATTGGAATTTGCCTACTAATGTGAAATTTACTTCCTCTTGCAGTTAGGCAATTTTTAGATTAGAGAAATAGACTGCAGTTTCACCATCTTTTGAGCCAAGTGGATGACTACAAGGGCAGGAACCCTTGCCAGCTGTTGTATGATGGAAGGCTTGGGGAAACACTACTTTATCAGGATCTTGTAAAGTGTCAGTGGCTTTAACCACTACATCTGCATAGGTGGCTTTTGCCCACTAAGCATCTGTGTGCACATATATAGGTGTAGCCATAAGAGAAGAATAACATACCTTGCCATAGAAACCTACAAATTTGGAGGAACAACCACTAATGAGGTGATCAGGCCACACCACTTTAGTGACCAGAAAACAACAGAAAAGCAATCATTGGAAGTAGACAGAAACAGTCACCGAAGGGGTGTTCAAGCAACACCTCTTAGTAACCAGGAATCAACAGAGCTCAACTTCAATGGAACAGTAACACTCTAAAAAAACTCCAAGCCTCGAAAAGTAGCAAGGCAGAAAACAACAATTTTTTACCCTAGCAAACACAAAGTTTGGAAAGAAACAGCCACCAAAGAGGTGAGTAAGAAGGAAAAAACCACCTTAGTGACCAAAAAATCAGCAGAGGAGCTCAGCTTCAATGGAACAGTAACCCCTTCAAAGCTCCAATCCTGGGAAAGCTCAAACAAGGAAAAGAGCCACCAAAAAGGTGACCAAGCAAAGGAGAGGACCCAGTAGACCACTTCTTCAGCTCTACACTCCAGCGAGCTCCAGCAAATTCTCATCCCGTGAGAAACCCTAGTAGAGCTCCTTCTCCAGCCGCCACCATGCTGTTTATATATATAGATAGATATATATATATATAAATTTTTTTTTGAATAGGCTGATAAGAGGACAGGGGAGAGAGGGAACATATCACACGTGGGTTTAAAGATAGGATAGATTTCTTTTTTAGATAATAATAATAATAATAATAATAATTAATATTATTAATATTAATAATAATAATAATATTATTATTATTATTATTTTATTACTACTATTATTCCTGCATTATTCGTTTGAACACATCCTCGCAATAAAATGAACGTCATCCTTAAGTGAAATTGACATTCCAAACACACTGGTATGGTTCAGTTCGCCATTCGTGGTCGTTTCGGATCACTTTTTTGTAGATCGGGCCAAAAAAGACAATTTACACATTTTTAGCCCCTCATGAAGTCGTGGCAAAATGGATGTCCTCTCTATGTGAAATAAACATTTTTGACGCACTCGCATGATCCGTTTCGTCTTTTGGGATCATCTGAATAGCTTCGTCGATGATCGGGTTAATTTAAGCTAGTTTTGCATGCCAAATGACAAATAAGACTTGTTGTCCCGATCGAATCCATTCGACCAATGACATTCTAACCGGCCTTCGCCTAAGAAAATGCCAGAGTCTAGCAAAACGACCTTGACAACGTGCCCCTCAACACTCTTCAGAAGGCCTTGAATGGATGTCTTGCTCCACCAGAATCAACACATGCATCAAGCAAGTTTCATAATGCTCAAGAGGACATCCTAAACTCATGACATCCAAAAATTGATGCCAACATTCCTCTAATTCTACACCCTTCAAAGTTTATTTCTCTATTTATTTGCACTCAACCCCATGAACTACATTCTCATCCATGAAATCTAATGTGATTCTTACCTTTTTTTCAACTGAGACAATACCATCTCAGATCTTAAATATTCTCACAACTGGTATGACATCTTCATTGTTCAAATAAAGAAGTAAATGAAGTACAAGGTTTAAAATCATCACAACTTATTCCAACATTAAAGTTTAATACTTCACACAACTTCTCTCCAATATTTAATCACTTATCATTTTAAGGAAAAAGATAAAAAAAAATACTCAGAATTCATGGAGAAAATACAGCCACACTTGATTTTGAAAGTAGAAATCATGCACTCAAACAAGAAGTCTAAATTAAAATCAAATGTAGCCACAAAGATAAACACTTATCTTAAATCCTCTCCACTAAATGTCTTGAAGCTCCTCTAAATCTCTTCCTTCACTCACAAAATAAAATAAATTTCAAAATATAATGAAAAGGTGGGCGGCGGCGGCGGCAATGGGTGGCGGTGGCAACGGCGTATGGTGGTTACTCTGGATGGATGAATGATGATTGGTGATTGGCCTTTTCCTTTGATGAACTAAGTCCCCTTTAATAAAAACCAAGAGGTGCCTTGGTATCTCTTCAAAGTTTGTCTCAATTTAATGAATCTTCTAGAAGTTGCCTCCTTTTAAAAGCCAATTGAATGAATTTTCAGATTCAATAACCATTTCCCATGTTTTTACCAAGGGTTGCTTCAAAAGCCTCTTCAAAAAATTTGTCTAAATTCAATGGATCATCAAATAACTACTTCTTGCATTTAAGTGTGGGGCACCTGGAACTTAGGCGTGGCTCTCTCTATTTAACTGGTGCATAAGCGCTAGTGCTGGGCACTTAGGACTTTTTTGATTAAGCCTTGAATAACGAACCCACAGGAACTGTTCATAGTATGCGATAATTAAAGTAACAAACTTTCTACTTTAAAAAGACAAATACTTAAACTATAGTTTTTATCACAGGAATAACTTTTAAGCTCTTTTGGTATTTTTAATGTTTGAAAATGACATAAAAACTTAATAAAGATAACTTGAGTTTTTGTAAAAGAAAGCACTGAATACAAAATATCTTTCTCCTTATCATGAATCAGTAATAAGTATAGGAATTCTGTGGTGGAATTATTGAAATTGTATTGTGAAAAATAGGAGCAATAATATTTTTTACCCGTACTAGAGATGCTATAAAGAATATTGGCTAATTTAAAGTTTGAATAGTTCTGAAGACCGGTTACGCAGGGAAGATACTTGCTCTCACTATAAAGTTCCCTCAATTCCCTCCACCTGGAGGCAAACATCTCATATCAAAACCTAAAATAATAAACCAAGTTTGGGGCTTTAGCCTGTCACTCTAAAGTCCTCTAACTCTACACCCTTCAAAGATTATTTCCCTATTTATTTTCACTCAGTCATATGAACTACATTCTCATTCATACAATCTCATGTGATTCTTTCCAATTGTTTACTGAGACAATACCAGCCTAGTTCTTACATGTTCTCACAACAAATTTTAACATGTAGATGGGCCAGATCAAAGTGTAAATGAAGTGCATGGAATTGAATTATCACAACTTCTTCCTACATTAATATTAATACTCTCCACAATCTCCATCCAACACTTTAATTACTTATCATTTTAAGGAGAAAGATAAAGAAAACTACTCAGAATCTATCGAGAAAATAAAACCACACTTTAGTTTAAAAGTAGAAATCATTATCAAACCAACAAGAAGTCTCGATTAAATCCAAAAGTAGTTTAAAACAAAGATAATAACTTATCTCAAATCCTCCACCGATCTCTTGAAGTTCCTTCAAATCTCTTCTCTCTTACAACACTCTTTACTCTTAAAATAAAACTAAAAACAAAAGGAAAAATAAATTTGTGGTGCCTGAAACTTTCTCCAAAAGCTTCTCCACGTTCTTCTTCAAGAACTTTTTAAAACACTTCAAGACTCTTTTTCAGAACTCCTCTAAAAGTCTCAACTTCTTTCTTTTATAATTTTCCAGGAGGTGCCTTGGCATCTCTTCAAAATGTGCCCTGATTCGATGTATTTACTAAGGGATGCCTCCTTTCACGAATCCTTTAATTATATTTTCATCCTTGGTGGTTATAACCACCATTTTTAGCCAATGTTTACCTCAAATGTCCTTTTGAAATTTGTTAAAATGAATTAACTCGTCAAGTCACTGTCACTGGCGCTCAGGCGCCAAAATAATTTTGCACCATTTTTTCATTTTTGCTTCAACTTTAATCCTTTTTCACTCCTTTTAGCATTTTCCATTTTTTTACTTATACCTGAAAGAAAAACACACAAATACCTTTCATTAAAGAGCAATATCTCAAAAATAATTATAAAAATGTATTTATAACACTATATATTTTAGGTGTATCAAAATCCTCAAACTTAAAATGTTACTTGTCCTCAAGTGACTTTTCAATCTTTAAAAAGCAAGTAAGTATTATTATGTATATGAGTTTGTTAAGGACTTTCTAAAATTTTGTTCTAGAAATATAGTAGTCTAATTTAGAAAGAATTCTAGTGAGTTAGACCAACTTAAAATTTAGAAACCCTTAAAGTGAAGAAGTACGAAAAATATGAGTTCCTATCTAATTTAGAAATACTTGTAGATTTTCCAAATAAAGAACTTAGGTATTTTATTTCCTTCACTTAAATATTTTTATTAAGTGTAATTTTACTTACTATATTATATCCTTAAGCTTAAGAGTTTCTCAAGTCTTATTCATTAAAAAGATCAGATGTGGAACCAATTTTTGATTAGGCTCTAATCCTCAAGCTTCTCCTCTCTTTTTCAACTCTTCTTTTCTTTTCTTTTCCTTTTCTTTTTCTTTTCTTTTTTTCTTTTTCTTTTTTTTTCTTTTTCACGTAAGGATTACTATATCTGGATATGCCTTTAATGGTTTTGAATTCCACTCTTCCTTTCCCAAAGCAAAGAGTTGATAATTTTTTTTACTTAAAAACATAATAATAGTTTTGAAAATTAATTTCAATAAAAGAAATTTAAGTATCAAAAATAAAAGTCTAAATTTCTAATTTTTTAAAAAATACAATTTCTCTTACTAAATATAGTTTCACTATATTTATCATTTCTACATTTAAGAACTTTTAACTTTAAATTTTTTTTATGTCACTTATAAAATTTTAACTAAATTTTCTTACTCATTTCAATAAATCTAAATTTACTTCCATAATATAACTTCATATACATGATCATTTTTCTTTTCAAATCAAATTCACTTGTAGCTCATTTGAGAACAAATAAAATTCAAGTTTTGAAAATATTTTTCATTCCCCCCAAACTTAAATTTTAATAAGATTAAGTAGTTTACCAACATATATATATATATATATATATATATATATATATATAAGCAAGAATAAAAATTGAAATAAAATGCTTTCAGGAATTTTTATACCCTAATTATACAAGTACAAATCTAAAAACAGGAGTAAAATTAATTTGTGATCAAATTTCTTACTTTTTAACATATATAGATTCATTAGACTTCTATGTAGTGGGTACAAACATAATGCTAACACACACACTAACAAGATAAAAGAAAATATAGGATAGCAAATTTTTGAAATTAAAGTTTAAAACTAAAGATAGCAAGATTTTCAACTTTCAAAAGACATAGAAATAAGTTCATTCCTAGCTAACTAAAACACATTACACAACACACAACAACAATAACTACTCTAGAATTTAAACCACAATACTAACAAAACACAAACATTACAATAACGATTAAACATAAAGTCTAACACATCACATAGTACAACAAGTACACAAACTCAATTGTAACAAGTTCACTCCACAAACTACATCACATATTACAAACATAAAACAACCTTAGTCCTTCTCCTCATCATCATCATTAGTGTTACCGCTATCTCAAAAGGTTGTAGGCTCATAATCAGGATATTTTGGATATGAAGGGAATTCCACTCCTTGGTTACTCCTAATGAGGCTTTACAAAGATGAGTGAAATTTCTCTTCATAATCACTATGTCTTCTAACATATCCATCAATATGATCTACAAAATGCTCTAGATTTTGGACCTTATCTGTGCCAAAATTAATATTATCCATCATTCTTAGCAATAATTGAACCTAAGTTTCAGTAGACTTGCCTCTAGAAGTAGATGCTCTTGAGGTAGATGGTCTCGATGTAGAAGCAATGGAGGTGGATGCAGCAGGCATCGACATTCCACAACTTCTCGAAAATCCTCCTCTCCAACCCAAAATGGAGTGTTCAAAATATGTTTTCACGTTCACAATTGTAATCAGTTTTAGAGGTAGCAGTACTTCTTCGCAGCTATCATATCTTACACCAGCTTGCTCACACAAAGAAAAGATCAAGGAAGCAAATCCCAAACCTGTAGTAGTAGCGGCAGTGGAAGAACTGATGATAGTCTGATAAATCAAAGCTCCAATGTTGAAAGAATTGCACAACTGAATTCAATAATTCAACATTGATCTTTCCATCGTAACTTCACTAAGATGATTTGCCGGTAACAAACGAGCTGAAATAAAGTAGTGTCATGCCTTTGATGGTGCACTAAACTTTGAAGTGGAAAAGTTGACTCTCCTCTCAATTGTAATTTTCTAGAGTCCCCTTCCAACAGTCAAAACTGATAAAATCTTGTCCAGTTTCGTCTCAATAGGACTATAGTTTGAATAAAAACACAGAGTATCAGGTGATAAATGGTAGAACATGTTGATTACCTCTGGTGAAAAAGGAACAAATTTGCCTCTAACCATGACTCGATCCTCTTCCGCCTCAGAGAGGTTTGCATAGAACTCCCGCACTACAGAGATCACAGCCACAACAGAAAAATAATACAACTGTTCCCTTTGTCGGCGAATGATGAAATCCTCCACGGATCCACCTGGATTTTTAAAACGCCTCTCAGGAATGAATTTTCGTGACTGGAGAGCATCACTATAGCTGTCCTGAGCTTTCAAACTAACAAACCTACTCGAATCAAAGTGGGTCTTTCCCTTACTCCTTTTCATTCTTGGGGCCATTCTACAAATTTCACAAAACTCCACAATAATTTCAAATATCAAGTTTAATCTACTAAACTTAACTCTTATAAGCTTAAACTACGCATTTATATGTAATTTCTAAAAATTTTCTCAAGTTTTTCACCATGAATAGTAAATTTCAGGTACCTCCACAATGTGCTCAAAATACATGGTGAAAATCCAAAATTTCTACATAAAAGTGAAGGTCTTACCTCAAGAAATCCAAATCTAACAAATTTGGCTCGAATGTATAAAAAAATCTCCATGAAAAAGTTTTCCCTAAACTCAAAACCACGAACTCAAATAGAAGAGGATGGCAAGAGCGAAAATGACATTTTTTGGGGTTAATTTCACTTTTAACTGTTCGGGTACCGGTTTTCGTGAGCTGGTGCTTAAGCGCGGATATATGGCACTTAGGGGCCTACCTCACAGGTTTCCTCATGCTTAAGTGCAGGGTTGTGGAGCTTAGGCGCCAGTGCACAAACTTTTTATTTTTTTGAACTTTTATAAAATGCACTATTAGCCTAAGTAAACCACCCTTAAATGGTCTTATAACACTTAAATGATTATTTTCCTCTTCCTGAACTCTCTTCTCTCTCAAAATTCTCCAATATAACTAATTCGATTCGAGGCTAAAATAACACAAATTTTTCACAAACAAACACTTATATTCATTTACAAACTATTACAAACAACATTCAACACATAATTCTCTTTCCAAAGAGTCTCAGATGAGAAAATTTTGCTAAATACAAGTACTAAACAAACTTACACAATAAAACACATAATCACATAAACACTAAAAACAAGACTTAACACTAATACATCAAACAACTCTTAACAAGCAAATCTTAACTTAGAAAATAATTTCATTCTTCATTTGCTAAAACAAATTCCTGTCTCTCATGAGTATCTTTGGGCATTTGGAATATAGAGTTGATAAAACAGATGGTGGTGACGAGCACTGATATAATCTTCTTCAATCCATTTCTGCTTAATATACATTGCCTTATCTGCTTCCTCTATAAAACTAGTATGGCTAAATTGCATTTTTAATTGCCATCCAATATGCTCTAGATGAGTATTAACTTCATTTACCATTGCCTCAATTAAAGCCACGTCAGCCTCAATTTTGTTGATCTTCTCTGCTATTCCTTTGATACTAACGGCTAAGAAACTGTTATACATCTCTTGTGTACTCTGACTAATGAAGTTCTTCCCATTTCCTTCTTTCTTCTTCAAATCCATCTCCTGTAAAGAAAATTCTCCATATCTCTCTTTCTCTTAGACTTTAGGGCTACAAATATTTCTAGCGTGAAATTCCATCACAAAACTCTTCTATTTATAGATCTAAATCCTTCCATTAACTTTTAGGCACATCCTAAAACTGTCATGACATGTTTAAGTTAACCAATTGGCGGTTAAAACTTCTAGAAATTGCATTTTTGCATATGACTTTTAACGCCTACGCTTAAGCGCCAATACTTGTTTTAGCACCGAGCAACTTAACATCCAAATACACATTCTGACATGTCTAAGTCACTTAATAAAGTCATAAAATCATTACTAACAAAAATATTCTAAAAAATAGTACCCCAAATTTTCTTAATCACACACAAAAAATATTCAAAACAAAGCACACTGATAACTATGAGTTGCCTCCAATAGAGCGCTCGGTTTTACGTCGTCAGCCAAAAGTAACCAATGCTTATTCTGGTTGACCCAACATCATTCCATCTTTAAATTTAATTTGATCCCCTATAAAATAGGGTTTCAGTCTATGACTATTCACTTTAAATATTTTCTCAGTTTTAAGATCTTTAATATCCACAACTCCATAAGAATAAGCTTTCATCACAAAAAAAGAGCCTCTCATCCACTTGGACTTAAGTTTGCCTTGATGTAGTCTTAACCTTTCATTATATAGCAAACCTTGTTGCCCATGCTAAAATTTTTTAGTAAGAATCCTTCGATCATGCCACATCTTCATCATTTCATTATAAATCTTAGCACTTTCATATGACTCATTCCTTATTTCTTCAAGCTCATTTAATTGTAATAATCTTTTCTCACCAGCATCTTTCAAATTATAATTAAACTCTATTATCACCCTATTTTTTTTATGCACAAGTTCAACTGGTAAGTGACAAGCTTTCCCAAATATTAGTCTATATGGGGACATTCCTATAGTTCTGTATGTAGTCCTATAAGCCCACAAAGCATAGTAAAGTTTGACTAACCAATCCATTTTTGTTGGATTTAAAGATTTTTCTATAATTCTTTTGATTTCATAATTGGATAATTCAGTCAAACCACTTGTCTGAGGATGATAAACAGTAGCAATCTTATGGTTTATATGATATATCTTTATCAATTTGTCCATTATGACATTTCTGAAATGACTTTCCCAATCAGTTATGATAACTCTCGACAACCCAAATCTGTAAAATATGTTTGCTTTTAAGAACTTTGCAACACTTAGAGCATCACATAAAGGTAAAGCAATAGCTTCTATCCATTTGGATACATAGTCCACTGCTAATTAAGGGGCTTCTCATTTCTTCGAGAAATATTGCCTACACGTTGACATATATCACAAGTTTTGATATAAGCATTAACATCTGTAAAGATAGTAGGCCAATAAAATCTAGATTGTAAAATTTTGTATGATGACTTATTAACACCAAAATGTCCCCTAAAATCAGAATTATGATATTTTTGGATAATTTCATAAGTCTCTTCTAAAGGCACACATCTTTGAAAAATCAGATCCTTCCCTTATTTATATAAAAAATGAGTTATCCCAAAAATAAGTCTTAGCTTCAAATATAAATTTCCTCTTCTATTGGTATGTCATTCCATAGGGTATAATATCACTAACAAAAAAGTTCACAATATTGGCATACCACGGAACACGCCACTCATTAATGTTGAACAGTTTTTCATCAGGAAAATGTTCATTAATTTCTTTTTCAAAATAAAGTGGTTTTCTAATTCAAGCCTGGAAAAATGATCAGCAATTAGATTTTAAGTCCCCTTCTAATCTACTATTATAAAATCAAATTCTTGCAAAAGAAAAACCCATCTTATTAGTCTAGGTTTACAATCATTCTTTTTCATTAAGTACGTAATAACAGAATGATCAGTATGTACTATACATTTAGTTCTAATTAAGTTTGATCTAAATTTATCAAAAGCGTATACTATTGCTAATAACTCTTTCTCAGTTGTTGTATAATTAATTTGAGCTCTATTAAGAGTTCTATTAGCATAGTAGATAACTTTAAAAAGCTTACCATATATTTGTCCTAAAATAACTCTAGTAGCATAATCACTAGCATCACACATCAATTCAAAAGTGTTTCTCCAATCTAGTGAAACTATAATTGGTGCAATGACTACTTTTTCTTATAATAACTCAAAAGTTTTTAGATATTCTTCATCAAATTTAAAAATTGCATCTTTCTCAAGTAAATGGCATAAATGCTTAGCAATTTTTGAAAAGTTTTTCAATATATCGCCTCTAACATTTAGCATGTCCTAAAAAACTCCTAATTTCTCTTACATTGGTTGGATAAGGTAAATTAGCGATGACTTGAATTTTAGCAGGATTGACTTCCATACCATTTTCTGATATTTGATGTCCTAATACAATTCCTCCAGATAAAATAAATTGACATTTTTTCCAATTAAGGACTAAATTTGTTTCTTCACAACGTTAGAGAACTTTAAATAAATATTCTAGATATGAGTAAAATGAAGTTCCAAACAGTGAAAAATCTTCCATAACTACTTCAATCTCTTTTTCAATTAAATTACAAAAAATAACCATCATACATCTTTTAAATGTAGTAGGGGCATTACATAAATCAAATGACATTCTTCTAAAAGTAAATGTACCAGAAGGACTGGTAAACATTATTTTCTCTTGATCCTCAGGGGTTATTTATATTTGGCGATAACCAGTATATCCACCCAAAAAATAAAACTATTTATGCCCAGCTAGTCTATCCAACATTTGATATAGAAAGGGTAGTGGAAAATGATCTTTCATTGTGGTGAGATTTAATTTTCTATAATCAATGCATATTCGTCGCGCTGTGACTTGTCTAGTAGGTATTAATTCATTATGTTCATTTATAGTCACAGTTACTCCTCCTTTCTTAGAAACACAATGAATTGGACTAACCTATGTACTATCTGAAATAGGATAGATAATTCAAGCATCTAACCACTTTAAAATTTCTTTCTTAATAACTTATTTCATAATAGGATTCAATCTCCTTTGAGTATTAGCCCTGGGTTTGCAGTTCTCTTCCATATAAATTCTATGCATACAAATTGAAGGATTGATTCCTTAAATATCAGCTATTGTCCATCCAAAGGCTTTTTTAAAATTTTTCAAAATTTTCATCAATCTTTCTTCTTCTTCCATTGTTAACTTTGAGGAAAGTATAACTGGAAAAGTAGATGAATCACTTAAAAAAACATACTTCAAATGTTTAGGAAGTAACTTCAACTCAAGTTCAGGAGGTTTTTTTATTGATGGACAAAATGATTTATATTTTTTTATGGTGTCCAAAATGTCAAAACTTTCTCGAACATAGTTTGAATCTTCCTTATGAAGATCTTCAGGTTGATCTAATTCTTCTTCTTGCCCGTGTTCCAAATCTTTTACTTCAGATTTCTTTTCATAATTATTTTTGAAATGGCATTCACTCAGATATCTTTTAACACCCATTCTATAACATTCATCATCTCTACCTTTTGCATGATATTTCATTGATCTTGAAATATTGAAAGTTACAGTTTGATCATTGATGCGCATTGTTAATTCCCCATTCTACACATCTATAATTGCTCTTCCTTTAGCTAGGAAAGGACTCCCTAAAATGATATGTATCTCTTTATCTTCCTCCATATTCAACATAATAAAATCAACTGGAAAGATAAATTGATCCACTTTTACTAGAAAATCTTCTATAACTCCTTTAGGGTACGTTATCAAATGATCTGCTAGCCACAGAGTTACAGTAGTAGGGATTATTTCTTCTAATCCCAATCTTTTAAATATTGATAGTGACATTAGGATAATACTTGGAAATGTAAAGCTACGAGGTTCTTTAAGCTTTTTAGGAAGCTTTTTCTAAATTATAGCACTACACTCCTCACTAAGTGCGACAATCTCATTATCTTTAAACTTCCTTTTCTTATTGAGAATATCCTTCATAAACTTTACATAGCTTGACATTTGTTCTAAGGCTTTAGCAAATTAAACATTAATTGTAAGCTGCTTAAAAATTTCTAAAAATTTTGAAAATTACTTATCCAACTTCTGTTGACGAAGCCTCTAAGGAAATAGAGGTGGTGGTCTTTCCAAATCAATTTTAAGTGGAGAAATAGGTCTTTCTTAACCTTTCGGAGTGTCCTCTTTTGGTTCTTCAATTTCTTCTCTCTCTTCTTCAATTTCTTTTTGAACCCTGCCTTCCAACTCTCTTCCGCTTCTAAGTTGAACGAATTTTACTTGCTCTTTATTCTGGTCTTTGGATTTGTTTCATTATTACTAGGAAGTGTTCCTTGAGATCTATTACTTAATGAATATGCTATTTGTCTAAGTTGATTCTCAATATTTCTAATTTTAGCTCCTTAACTTTGCAACTGATTTTCAATTTGTAACACCACTTCTTCTACAGATAACTTCTTCTCTTTAAATTGTGCATTACTGTTAAAACCTGGAGGATAGGTAGATCTATTATTATTATTCCTTTTGTTGTTCCAGTTTTTCAATGGGTTTACTTGGTTGTTCCCCCATTGTTGGTTATTACCACCTGAAGTATAGTTCCAGTTAAACTTAGGATGGTTCTTTCAATCTGGGTTATAATAATCTGAATATGGGTTATTCTGCTTATTTTTTATGACATTCAAAGTTTATAATGAAGTTTGAGAATCTACCATTTGGCCTAATGAATTCTCTTCAATCATGGAAAATGGTTGAGAAAAATTCATTCCAAATTGGTCTAACTTCCTTGAAATTGCAGCAAATTGATTTGATAACATAGTAAATGCATCATATTCATGAATATTGGCTAATTTTTTAAGATTTACCCTCTCAAAAGACCATTGAAAATTATTGGTAGTCATTTCTTCAATTAAAGGATAAGCTTCATGAAATGGTTTTGACGTTAATGAACCACCAGCAGCAGCATCAATAAAAGATCAAAAAGACCCAACTAATCTAATATAAAAAATTTGAATTATTAACCAATTTGGTATAGCATGGTGTGGACACTTTCTAAGGAGATCTTTAAATTGTTCCCATGCTTCATAAATAGATTCCCTCTTAAACTGATTAAAAGATGTAATATCATTTCTAATCTTCGCAGTTTTTTATGGTGGAAAATATTTAGCAAGGAATTTTTGTGCTAAATCACCCCAAGTTCTGATAGATCCGCGTGCTAACAAATGTAACCATATCTTAGCTTTATCCCTTAGTGAGAAAGGAAATAATCTAAGTCTTATGTCATCATCTGATACACCATCATATTTAAATGTAGCGCAAAATTCTGGAAAATTAGCAAGATGTAAATTTGGATCTTCAGTTGGTGATCCCCCAAACTGATTATTTGATGTAGATTTAAGCTCAAATTAATTAGCCACTACAGTAAGTTTTTGAATACTATAATGAAGTTCATTTTTGGATAATAATAGGTTTAAGCTCAAATGAATTAGCCACTACAGTAGGTTTTTGAAATACTACAATGAAGTTCATCTACCATAGGGTTGGCATAATCTATTAATTGTCTAAATTCTTGATGAATTTCACCATTTTGATTATTTTGACTTTCCATTTCTATAATTTTCTTAGATTTTTCAAAATTTTTAATTTTTTTGCTTTTTTCTAATTTTCTTAATAGTTCTTTCTAATTCAGAATCGTAGGCCACTAGTCTTTCAGAACCTGAACTACGTATACACTAACAATAAAATAAAATAAAATAAAACACTCAAAAATAATTTATAAATAAAATACTATAATAACATATTCCTACAATAACTCTTAAGGATTACATAAGAATTTCTAGCATAGAAATTTTCTTTCAATCAATCCCCGGCAACGACGCAAAAAAAACTTGATCCCGACTGTTTATATGCAATAGTATAACAATGTATTTGATTATATTTTTCACTTATTATTCCTTACTTTGCAACAGTACAAAAAACTTAATCCTGGAGAAAATAAGAATTTAACTTTTTAACTTAATATATATTGGGATAGTACGCAAGTATATGTATTGTTATTAAGTAATATAGGATTTTTTGATTAAGTTTTGAATGTCGAACCCACAGGGATTGTTCACAGTATGCGGCAATTAAAGTAACAAACTTTCTACTCTAAAAAAACAAATACTTGGACTATAGTTTTTATCACATAAATAAAATTTAAACTCTTTTTGGTATTTTTAATATTTGAAAATGACATAAAAATTTAATAAAGATAACTTGAGTTTAAGAAAAAGAAAAGTACCGAATATGAAATATCTTTCTCTTGATCATGAATCGGTAATAAGTATATGAATTCAGTTGTGGAATTATTCAAATTGTATTGTGTCAAATAAGAGCAATAATATTCTTTACCCTTTCTAGAGATGCTCTAAAGAATATTGACTAATTTAAAGTTTGAATAGTTTTGAAAACCGGTTCGACAAGAATGATACTAGCTCTCAATCTAGAGTTCCCTTGGTTCCCTCCACCTAGGAGCTAACATCACGTATCAAAACCTAAAACAATAAACCAAATTGAGGGCTTTAGCCTGTCACTATAAAGTCCTCTGACTCTACACCCTTCAAAGATTATTTCCTTATTTATTTGCACTCAATCATGTGAACTACATTCTCGGTCATACAATCTCATGTGACTCTTTCCAATTATTGATTGAGACAATACCAACATGGTTCTTACATGTTCTCACAATAAATTTTAACATCTAGATGGGCCAGATCAAGAAGTAAATAAAGTGCATGGAATTAAATTATCACAACTTCTCCCAACATTAAAGTTTAATACTATCCACAACTTCCATCCAACACTTTAATTACTTATCATTTTAAGGAGAAAGATAAAGAAAACTACTCAGAATCCATGAAGAAAATAAAACCACACTTAAGTTTAAAAGTAGAAATCATTGTCAAACCAACAAGAAGTCTCGATTAAAACTAAAAGTAGTTTAAGAACAAGATTAAAACTTATCTAAAATTCTCCACCAAACACTTGAAGTTACTTTGCATCTCTTCTCTCTTACAATACTCTTAACTCTCAAAATAAAACTAAAAACAAAAGAAAAAAAAAATTGTGGTGCCTGAAATTTTCTCCAAAAGCTTCTCCACGAACTTCTTCAAGAACTTTTAGAACACTTCAGAACTCTTTTCAGAATCCTTTAAAAGTCTCAACTTCCTTCTGTTATAATATTCCAAGAGGTTCCTTGGTATCTCTTTAAAATGTGTCCTGCTTCGATGCATTTACCAAGGGATGTATTCTTTCACAAGTCCTTTAATTATATTTTCGTCCTTGGTGGTTATAACCACCCATTTTAGCCAATAGGTGCCTCAAATGTCCCTTCAAAATTTATCAAAATGAATTAACCAATCAAGTAACTGTCACTGGTGCTTAAGCGAGGGGCCTCTAGCGCTTAGGTGCGGCCTTCTTTATTTTGCCGGCGCATAAGCGTCAGCTTTAGCACTTAGGCGTAAAATAATTTTGCATCATTTTTTCTTTTTTTCTCTAAATTTAATCCTTTTTCACTACTTTTAGCATTTTTCACCTTTTTACTTATACCTATAAGAGGAACACACCAATACCTTCCATTAATATCTTAAAAATAGGTATAAAAATGTGTCTAAAAACATTATATATTTGAGAGGTATCAACAATCTCGAAAGAATATTTAAAAGAACCTGGAAAAGGTTTTGTATAAATGATTTTGGCCGAGCCAATCGCTCCGATAGACCTGTACTCAAAGGAAAATAAATAGAGTACAGTTTGTAACAAGTCATCCAAGAATATACTAAATCAGATTCAGACCGCTTCAGCGTAGGCCATCATTCAGATTCTACAACCTACTCAGCCTAAGATAGAAATTTTGCCAGAGAATTGTCACAACCAGAAGCAAAAGAAGAGAGCGACGTCGTGAAGATTGATAGCACAGTGGGGTAGGATAGGGGCTCCCTCTGTTAGATTGGTTTTCTCAGATTTGGGGAAGAAAATCCTCAAACCCCTGACCATATATGATTATCTTTTTGCCCCTTTAGGGTCTTATAATTATAATGATTATGATTTCGGCTACGTTTTAATAGTTTCTAGTGATGACGTAACTAATTTTGCTCAATCTAACTTTGATCTCAATTCCCATACTGATACTCAAATTTTACTTAAGTTCGATGAAATCGTTAAAAAAATTGAAGAAGATATCAAAAATACCGATTATGATAGCATCGGGAGTGAGGAACCAACCCTCGAGTGCCACGGTGCACCACTCGCAATCAACTTGGATTTTTTTGATGTAGAAAAAGCACCAAAATATTTTCCTACAACATCTCAAGAAGAAGAAATCACAGAAGTGAACCTAAGGAGCAGAAAGATATTACCACCGAGAATAGCTTTGGTAGATAAAGGAAAGCAAATAGTAACACAAGAATAATTACCTCCACTTTCGCCAGTGGAAGAGCCACATGACCAAGTAAAAATCGGAGGATTGTATAAAGTAGATTATAATGTACTAGCTCATCTTAGAAAGATGCTGGCCAAAATAAGCATCTATGATGCTCTAATCTTGTTAAAGGAGATGAGGGAGTCTCTGGTTACAACTTTTCTTGATCCAGCGATTTGATTACCTTAGTTGGCCAGTGCATCCTTAGATGAAGTTTGCTAGTTAAAAGAATAACTTAGTGTAACCTTTACAGATGAAGACTTGCTGCTTGGTACTGCTGACCATAATCGACCACTTTATATCTCTATTAACATCGGTAGATTTGTATAATCCAGAGTTTTAGTAAATCCTGGAGCATCACTCAACTTGATGAGCCTACGGACATTGGCTTATTTGGATGTTGAGGCTCAAGAGCTTACGACTGATAAAATGATGTTAAGAGGATTTAACCAAAAGGGAGAGAGAGCCATTGGATAAATTACATTACTTATGAAAGTCAGAGAACTAGTAACAACTGTTAAATTTCATATCAACGACGCCGAGACCCCTTTCAATGCTCTACTTGGTCGATCTTGGATTCATGAACACAACATGGTTCCACCATCTCTACACCAATGCATTAAGTATTACAAGGAAGGACAAGAGCATTGCATCAAGCGAGATTTGCAACCATTTTCAGTTCATGAGGTTGACATGCATGAAGACACAACTTACTACGAACCTCTAAAGAAAACTATCTTCTCTTGTGAAATTATGACAAATAAAAGTGAAGATTCAGAAGAATCACAAAGAGGAGGCCATTCAACTCTGCTTTAATGATATACTATTATTTCTTCACAATAATCTGGTAGAGGTTCTCTTAGCCTATACACCCGAGATCGAGGCCGAGGACGTAGACGAGGAAGAACCAATACAATTGCTGAATAGACTAGGCCAACCATCAACATCAGCATGGAAGAAAGTTCTAATGAAGAAAGTTCCAAGGAAGAAATGGTGATGATAAAATAGAAAAAACCACAGTACAAGATATTCTTGGCAGACGTAGAGAAAAGCTAATACGAGACAATGTATGATCGGATAAACTACTATGTGAATGCCACGACCCTTACTCTTATTCACCCTCAAAAGATCGAGAGTTGAGAGGTCAAGTTCGTAGTGCTGGTTTAAAGCCGAACAAATTTTACCGTGCTTCTACTTCTGCTAATCTTGAAAATTGTGTAAATTTTGATGAGGATTCTAATGAAATAAAGGAATTATATTTTAGTTACTTCTGTCATTATGCACAAAAGTTAATTGAATAAGGATATTTTTCAAATAAATGCCAAAAGATAAGTTACAACTTTTTAAAAAATTATGGAATGTTAAAAGTCAAACTCCCAATTCGAAAGAAGGTCTCGAATTTGGTACAGTGACCAGAGAAAAATTTGTTGAGATTTTCATACCTATTTTATGTTGTTTTTTATGATATTGCACTTTAAAGAAAAGTATTTTTAATGTTTTGTTGCAGGAATGATGAATTAGGGTCAATGGAGCAAAAAGATGCAAAAAGGAGCAACGAAAAGGACCAAAATGTGGAGATTTGAACTAGGCCGTTGACGGCGCCCTCAACTTCGCTGACGGTAAGTTTTTCCCGAGGCTACAGAACAAAATTCTCCAGAAGTCTGCCGACGGTGCCCTCAAGGCCACCGACGGTGAGCTCGGCGGTTATGCCTACTCAAAGCATTGGATAAGGCCAAATTTTGAAGGGATGCTTAAGCAACCCTTGGAAAAGCTTATCCACAACTTTAAAAGACTATTTTGGCCAAAAACTGGAGAAGAGAAGGGGAGATTCAAGAAGGTTTTAGAGAGTTCCTGGATGTTAGAAAGGTTCTAATAGTGTGTAACAATTGTGAGGAATTCTTCAAGAGATTGTAAGAGTGGAGGGAAAGTGAGAGATTTCTTCCTCCTTGCTGCTTCTAAGAGGAATTCTGTGTGCTGTAAAGAAAGGAAAAGATTCAGAGGAACTTCGAGGAGTGTTTCTGGGGAGAAATTAGAGATAAGTTATTTAGTTGTTGTAGTTTGTATGACTTTGATTTTATATATTGAGTTTTATTGTGTTTTCCCATGAGATCTGAGTAGTTTTCTCGAGATTTGTGAAATGGTGATTTGAATTGGTGAAGCCATAAAAATATTTAAGAAATTGTAATGATCTTTTCACTTCGATCTTAATTTACTTTCACTATGGTCAGTTAATTTGTTAAAATATGTTGAGTTTTACAGGTAAAGTGAAGATTACATCTAAGATTCAGGGAGGTCAAAGCCTATGGAAGTTGGGTGCAAATAAATAAGGAAATAATATTATCGGGCGTAGAATTGGAGATTTTAGCAAAGCCCTCGGAAGTTGGGTGCAAATAAATAGGGAAATAATATTATCGGGCGTAGAATTGGAGATTTTAGATTAGAAGTTGGGTGCAAATAAATAGGGAAATAAAATTATCAGGCGTAGAATTGGAGATTTTAGAGGAAAGTTGGGTGCAAATAAATAGGGAAATAAAATTATCGGGCGTAGAATTGGAGATTTTAGAGTGAAAAGTTGGGTGCAAATAAATATGGAAAAAAAATTATCGAGCGTAGAATTGGAGATTTTAGAGTGACAGACTAAAATCCCCAATTTGGTGCAAATAAATAGGGAAATAAAAATTATCGAGCGTAGAATTGGAGATTTTAGAGTGGAAAGCTAAAATCCTCAATTTGGTCCTATCATTTGGGTGTTGAAGTGTAGATGTTAGCCCTCAGGCAACTAAAATCTCCCAATTTGTCCTATCGTTTGGGTACTGCAGTCTAGATGTTAGCCCTCAGGTGAGGGGAACGTGGGAGCTCAAAAGTGGGAGCCGGTATCCTCCCAGCGTAGCCGCAGATTTGGTAAACAAGCATAGGATTAGGAGAATGATGTTTTATTATATATTGAATATCACTATTAAACCCTCATTAATATCATTAGTTATTTAATAGTTATTAAAATTACATATTTATTTCAATTGCCTATTANAACGCAGAATTGAAGATTTTAGAGTGACAGACTAAAATCCCTAATTTAGTCCTATCGTTTGGGTGCTGAAGTGTAGATATTAGCCCTCAGACGAGGGGAACGTGGGAGCTGTGAAGTGAGAGCCGGTATCCTCCCAGCCTAGCCTCAGATTCAGTAAACAAGCATAGGATTAGTCAACGTTCTTTATGCCTGGACCAAAAGGTAAAGAATATGTATGCTCCTATTTGACACTATAATTTGAACCAATTTGCTATATCCATTCACTATAATTTCTTGACAAGGAGAAGGATGTTTTCTTATATATTGAATATCACATAAACCCTCATTATCATCATTCGTTATTTAATAGTTATTAAAATTATATATTTATTGCAGTTGCCCATTAGTGACTGATAAGCAAATTGAACTTCGTTGTTGTGATTAAAGTATTGCTTTTTGTAAAATCTTAGTTCGTAATTCTAAACCACTCCCTGTGGGATCGATATCTAGGACTCCATTAGAGCCCTATATNTTTTCTTATATATTGAATATCACATTAAAAACCTCATTAGTATAATTAGTTATTTAAGAGTTAAGATATATTGAATATCACATTAAAAACCTCATTAGTATAATTAGTTATTTAAGAGTTATTAAAAATTACATATTTATTTCAATTGCCTATTAGTGACAGATAAGTAATTTGGATTCCATTTTTGTGATTAAGTATTGCTTTTCTAAAATCTTAGTTCGTAGTTCTAATATTACTCCCTGTGGGATCGATATCTNATATTACTTTTCTAAAATCTTAGTTAGCAGTTCTAAACCACTCTCTGTGGGATCGATATCTGGGACTCCATTAGAGCCCTATATTACTTGAACGATATGTATACTTGCATTGATAAGTGTGATTTTACAATTATTGAATGTTTATTATGTCCATATTTATCTTATATTTTAAGCATATAAAAAGTCGTCGGCCAAGTTTTTGGCGTCGTTGCCGGGGAGTGAGTGATTGAGGAGCGAGTCAATTCACAATTAGAGTAATGGACAAATTAGGATTATTAGAAAATTTTTACTTGAATTGCAACTTATTTTTATATTTAGTTATATATAACTGAGTACTGATTTCAAATTGTGTGAGTAAATTTGGACCTGAAAATCTTATACCCTACGATTCGGAATTAGAATGTACTGTTAGGAGGATTAGAAGATTAAGAAGAGAACCTACAAATTCTGATACAATGGAAAATAACATGAACAATCAAGGAATAGAGAATGAACACCAACCTAGATCTCTACGAGATTATGCAAATCCTACAGCAGATGAAATTCACTTATTTATCCAAAATCCTGATGTAGCTTTATACAATGGAAAACAACATGAACAATCAAGGAATAGAGAATGAACACCAACCTAGACCCCTAAGAGATTATGCAAATCCTACAACAGATGAAATTCACTTATCTATCTAAAATCCTGATGTAGCTGCTAATTCATTTGAGCTTACGCAAATCCTACAGCAGATGGAATTCACTTATCTATCCAAAATCCTGATGTAGCTGCTAATTCGATTCCTACAGCAGATGAAATTCACTTATCTATCCAAAATCCTGATGTAGCTACTAATTCATCTGTAATATATGAAATTCACTTAACTATCCAAAATCCTGATGTATCTGCTAATTCATTTGAGAGTAAACCTTCTATTATCCAAATGGTACAAAACAATCAATTTGGAGGTACACCAAATGAAGATCCTAACTTATGCTAGTTTTTTAGAACTTTGTGCTACCTTTAAAAATGACAGAGTTTCAAACGATGTTGTTAGACCTTTAGAACTATGTGCTACTTTTAAATATGATAGAGTCTCAAACGATGTTGTTAAACTTAGACCTACACCTCGCTAGTTTTTTAGAACTATGTGCTACTTTTAAATATGACAGAGTCTCAAACGATTTGTGAGACTTAGACTTATTCCTTTTTCACTGAGGGATAAGGCTAAGATGTGGTTAAATTCGTTAGCACCAAGATCTTTTAGAACTTGGGGAGAACTTTCACAGAAATTTCTATCCAAATATTTTCTGCCATCCAAAACTGCTAAACTTAGAAATGACATAACATCGTTCTGTCAGATTGATGGAGAGTCAATATATGAANGACTTTACAATTATTGAATATTTATTACGTCCATATTTATCTTATATTTTTAAGCATATATGGTCAAGTTTTTGGCACCGTTGTCGGGGAGTGAGTGAGTAAAATCACAATTAGAGTATTAGACAAATTATGATTATTAGAAAATTTTTACTTAAATTGCAACTTATTTTTATATTTAGTTAATTATATTACTGTGTACTGATTTCAAATTGTATGCGTAAATTTCGACATGAAAATCTTATACCCTACGATTCAGAATTAGAATGCACTGTTAGAAGGATTAAAAAATTAAGAAGAGAACCTAGAACCCGTGATTTGGAATTAGAACACACTGTTAGAAGGATTAAAAGATTAAGAAGAGAACCTAGAAATTTCGATACAATGGAAAACAACATGAACAATCAAGGAATAGAGAAGGAAGACCAACCTAGACCCCTACGAGATTATGCAATCCTACAGCAGATGAAATTCACTTATCTATCCAAAATCCTGATGTAGCTGCTAATTCATTAATCTTAAACCTGCTATTATCCAAATGGTACAAAACAATCAATTCGGAGGTACACCAAATGAATGCTTAAACCTGCTATTATCCAAATGGTACAAAATAATCAATTCAGAGGTACACCAAATGAAGATTACAGCAGATGAGATTCACTTATCTATCCAAAATCCTGATGTAGCTGCTAATTCATTTGAGCTTGAACTTGCTATTATCTAAATGGTACAAAATAATCAATTCGGAGGTACACCAAATGAAGATCCTAATTTACACATCGCATAATTCACTTATCAATCCAAAATCCTGATGTAGCTGCTAATTCATTTGAGCTTAAACCTGCTATTATCCAAATGGGTACAAACAATCACAGGAGGTACACTGATGTAGCCACTAATTCATTTGTGCTTAAACCTGCTATTATCCAAATGGTACAAAACAATCAATTCAGAGGTACACCAAATGAAGATGAACTTACACCTCGCTAGTTTTTTAGAAATGTGTTCTACTTTTAAATATGACAGAGTCTGAAACGATGCTGTTAGACTTAGACTTTTTCCTTTTTCACTGAGGGATAAGGCTAAGATATGGTTAAATTTGTTAGCACCAGGATCTATTAGAACTTTGGGAGAACTTTCATAGAAATTTCTATCCAAATATTTCTCTCCATCCAAAACTGCTAAACTTAGAAATGACATAACATTTGGGGAGAACTTTCACTGAAATTTCTATCCAAATATTTTCCTCCATCCAAAACTGCTAAACTTAGAAATGACATCCAAAACTGCTAAACTTAGAAATGACATAACATCATTTTGTCAGATTGATGGAGAGTCGAAAAACTGCTAAACTTAGAAATGACATAACATTGTTCTGTCAGATTGATGGAGAGTCAATATACGAAGCTTGGGAGAGATTTAAAGATCTTCTTAGAAATTGCCCTCATCATTCATTACCAGACTGGTGCTGCTAAACTAAGAAATGACATAACATCGTTCTGTCAGATTGATGGAGAGTCAATATATGAACTGCTAAACTTAGAAATGACATAACATCATTCTGTCAAATTGATGGAGAGTCAATATATGAAGCTGATTTAAAGATCTTCTTAGGAAATGCCCTCATCATTCGTTACCAGATTGGATGATAATCTTCCATCCAAAACTGCTAAACTTAGAAATGACATAACATAGTTCTGTCAGATTGATGGAGAGTCAATATATGAAGCTTGGGAGAGATTTAAAGATATAACATCATTTTGTCAGATTGATGGAGAGTCAATATATGAAGCTTGAAAGAGATTTAAAGATCTTCTTAGATAGAAATTTCTATCCAAATATTTCCCTCCATCTAAAACTACTAAACTTAGAAATGACATAACATTTGGGGAGAACTTTCACTGAAATTTCTATCCAAATATTTTCCTCCATCCAAAACTGCTAAACTTAGAAATGACTTCTATCAAATTGATGGAGAGTCAATATACGAAGCTTGGGAGAGATTTAAAAATCTTCTTAGGAAGTGTCGTCATCATTCATTACCAGATTGGTTTATAAATCAAACTTTTTATAATAGATTGGTGGGATCTCTTAGATCGATTATAGATGCTACGACTGGTGGTTCTTTAATGTCAAAACCTTTTGATGAGGCTTATTCATTAAAAGAAGAGATAGCTACCAACAATTTTAAATGGCCCTCTAAACGGGTAAATCATAAAAGAGCAGCTAGTATCCATTATTCTGATGTAATATCTATGTTAGCTTCGCAGATTGTTGCAATATCAAAGAAATTTGATCATTATGGGATGAATTATTCTCCAACATCTCCTATGATGGAAGAGAATTCATCTAGGCAATTTGTGGATTTTCAACCTTCATATGAGACTTTAAATACTATTAATAGACCCAACAATCCTTATTCGAACTATTATAACCCAGTAAGAAGAATCATCCAAATTTTAATTGGAATAATAATACTTCTACAAATCAACAATCCGCAAACAACCCAGTGAACCTGTTAGGAAATTCATCCAACTAAGGAAATGTAAATTACAGACCTTCTTATCCTTCAGGATTTAACAATAACACTCAAATTAAGGAGAAGAAGTTGTCTATGGAAGAGCTGATATTAAACATGGGTCAACAATTGCAGAATCAAGGAAATCAATTACAAAATCAAGGAACTGCTATTTAGAATACAGAATTTAACAGTAATACTCAAATTAAGGAGAAGAAGTTGTCTATGGAAGAGCTGATATTAAACACACAATTGTAGAAGCAAGGAAATCAATTACAAATTCAAGGAAATCAATTACAAAATCAAGGAACTGCTATTAAATTGCAGAATCAAGAAATCAATTGCAGATTTAAGGAAATCAATTACAAAATCAAGGAACTGCTATGACACTCAAATTAAGGAGAAGAAGTTGTCTATGGAAGAGCTGATATTAAACATGGGTCAACAATGCAGAATCAAGGAAATCAATTACAAATTCAAGGAAATCAATTACAAAATGTGTCAACAATTGCAGAATCAAGGAAATCAATTATAAATTCAAGGAAATCAATTACAAAATCAAAGAACTGTTATTAAGAATATTGAAAACAAATTGGAACATATCACTACTGTGCTTAGTAACCGAACATTAGGAACTTTTCCTAGTACTGTGGAACCAAATCCTAAAGATCAAGGAAAAGAACAAATCAAAGTGATACAATTACGAAGTGGAAAAGAATTGGAAACAAGGGTGCAAAAAGAAACAGAAACTGAAAAAGAGAAAGTAGATACCAAGAAAGAAAAAGGTCATGAATACCCAGATTTAGAGTATCCATTTACACCAATGAAAATTACTTTAGAGAAACCTCCACCACCGTTTCCTCAAAGANCTTTGTATTTGGAATATCATTTGACACATGCTTAAATTATCTTGAAAAAGTTTTAGATTTATGTGAAAGAACTAATTTAGTTCTGAATTGGGAGAAATGTCAATTTATGGTTGCAGGAGGCTGTTAGGGCATAAAATTTTGGATAATGGTATGGAAGCAGACCCTGCAAAAATTCAAGTTATATCTAAACTAGCACCTCCTACTAATGTAAGAGAGGTTAGGAGTTTTCAGAAATGTTGGATTTTACAGGCATTTTACTAAATATTTTTCAAAAATTATCAAACCTCTATGCCAACTCTTAGAAAAGGACAAGAATTTTGAAATTACTGAAAGCTGTTTAAACGCCTTTGAGTTATTAAAGGAAAAATTAATCACAGCCCCTATTATATTTTCACCTAACTGGGAGAAACCATTTGAACCGATGTGTGATGCTAGTGATTATGCTATTAGAGCTGTCTTTGGACAAAGGTATGAAAAGATTTTTAAAGTTATNGACAGATGTATATGAAAAAAATGCTTCCACTGATTGTATATAGATCTAACGGTTTAAAAGAGAAGTGTGGCGGAGGCAAGCCCACGGATAGGGGATCGTGACGCCCACCTGGCCGAACAAGTAAAATCAAATGAGACAAGTCAGCTAGGCCCAAACTGATCGAGCAGTGAGGTGGAGAAGAAGACCAGATGACTCAAACACAAGCCATCCGACCGGAAACGAGACAAGAGAGAGTTTCAGTCATCTACTATAGGAAAATTGGCTAGATGTAATAACTGTTATGGTATGACTCATATACCATGTAGGTACAGACGTTGGAATGAGGCGGGGCGGAAGAATCTGTCCAAATCGGGAAGTTGCGTTATGTGTGTTGGGGATGCGGAGACAACGCCCCGCAGTACGGTGCAGGGGTAATGTTGTAATTACATATTATACTTAGGGTTTACTCCTGTGGTTATAAATAGACATGTTAATAACCCCATGAGGTATGTCTATTTATAATCCCATGAGGTATCTTCTATCCTGTAATCTCTTCTAAATATTAAAAGGAACTCGCCGCTTTGGTTCCGATGACGTAGGCATCTTTGTCAAACCTCGTTAAATATCTGTGTATTCTTCTAGATTTGTGTCGATTCTTATTTTTCTTCGTCCTAATTTATCAACAATAACTTATCCTACAGTAAAGCCGATTCAAAGAAAGATCCAGTTCCTCAAAGTATCCTAGATCATTCCACGGAGATCCCAAAAACTCCTCACTTGGGATAGAAGAAAGTAAGATAGGTTGGATTATCCAATCGAACCATACTGACCAAGCTCAGCCAATCAACTAACCTAGTCAAATTGAAGCCGCTTAAGCTTCGTTGGCCAAGACAGAAGACAACTGAATGATAAGCTCACACTTGTAAAATATCATAAATACCGTTGTACATACCCTTCCAAATGAGAGTAAAAATATAATATCACATTTATACTTCTCTTCTATAAATAGGGAAAATAATATTTTACGAAGGGGTGATACCATTGAACACGATTCATTTTTCAACAAAATAATAATACAATTAATGTTTTAAAAGTGAAATAAACCTATTCGTTTAAAGCACCTAAACATGTGAGGCGAGGACTGCTGCCACTGAGCGCTGCTTACAAATGGCTTTTTATGTAAAACAAATTTCACAATGCCATATTCTTTTGATGATGTCTTTTTACGGAAAAATCATTTCATATCTTGTGTGCCGAGGTATTTCGGTGGGCTCCACCTAAATTTTTTAAGAAAAAATTGAAATAATCCTGACCGTAGATCACCGTGATCTACGTGCAGCGCTGCATCAGTATTTTGAATTCATATATTTTAAAATTTAGAGTAAAACAAATACCTAACATTTTACTAATTTAAATAAGCAAAAGAAAAAGATTTTGTAAATTTTGATTCACATACTAAATCATTTGTAAGCAGTCAGTTCTTAACCTAATAATTGTTGCCTGTTTATAATTCAGGAAAGAAACACATATTTAAACAAAAATAATGATGATAAAACCACTATACATTTCTTAAGAGATATTTTGGATTTAATGGCGTTAAAATTGTTGAAAATATTATGGATAATGACAATGGTGCGATGTAATCCAAGTCATCTTTCTTACGTATGATTATTCGAACGAAATATTTTTCTTTTAAAATTGATTGTTGAGTTTTGAGTGTATAAAACAGTTGTTTATTTAATTACGTGAAAAATGGTATTAACGTAGATTAATTTTGAAAAAAAATTGAAAGTAAGAAAAATATTAACATAAATGTTTTTACCACTTAATTTTGATCCACACGACATAGAGTTTTATTACCTGTGGTAAGAAAATTCGATAGTATAATCTTTGGGTCTCTTTAGGATAGTTTTTTGCCGGCTTTGCTTTTCAGATCACTACTACAGTTCTGTTTGGAGAACAACTTTCTTGTTGTTTTTTAGAAAATTATGTTATAGAAAACTGTTATTTTAACCAAAGCTGTTAAAGTGTGGTGATTGTCAGAAAGTTATAGTTTGACTTTTTGAAAATTAAGTAAATCTGTAATAGTCCCCGTAATTTTTTAAAATGCAACTTCTTTTCCAGTAGCTTCACATCTGTTTCTTCAAACAGGTATAGCTGTCTCAACAGAAACTCAGTTGCCGCAACTGGCGCGTTATTAGAAAACTATGAATTGCATAATAATAATAATAACAATAATAATAATAATTGCTCTATATGCATTACAAAACATTTTAAAGTAACTTAGGCATAATTCTTTATATTTTTTAAGGCAATAAAATTTTAGAAATGTTACAACCAGTAAAAATCAGAAATGATTTCAAAATAAGCACGAGCTCATAAGCTCTTCTTCAACATATAAGCCCCTTTTCATAGGTGATTGCAGAAGCATATTCATAAAAAGTTACATAAAAGGTAAATACATGAATTAATTAAAGAATATACCCTAATAAAAACTTGCTATGAAATAAAGATGATATATATATATAATGACCTATTAAGTATGGGTAACATAATGCCAATGATCAACCTGAACTAGGTTGGCCAAGTTTTCTAGTCTTTATGTAAGGCTTCTGAGGGCAAGTAGACTGACAAGTTGATCATAGTACATCATCTCAAATAATTCTTAGATTGATTAATCATGACCGAGAGTATTCCCATATTTATTTGTGTTAATCTTAGGTTTGATTACACTTGTCAGTTCAATTTAGCTTAATCCACTCAAGAGTTGATCCATCTCTTTTGATTGGTCGAGTTGCCTTGAGCTTGAATTGAATTTATGCCATGCACTTTGGATGATAAAGGGGGATCAAAAATAGGAAGTATGGACATTAATTATGTAATTATAACAATACAAATGCTACAGGAGAAGTCAAAATTAGTAGCATGCTGAATTTTTTAGCAAGCTTTTTACCGGCTGAATGGTTGGTATTAACTCAGCGATTGAAATATCGGTTGAATTATTAGCTTGTTAAATGAATTTGCTGAAAAATTGGATCTTGTCTTCAGTTGGTTCATAAACTACTTAAAATTGGTAGATTTATCAGCTGAATTCGGTCGAAAATATTAATCGTCTAAAATTTCAGCTCTCAATCGAAACTTTCATTTTTCATTTTCTCCTCTCTCAAAGGTGATGGCCTCCTCTCTTGAAGGGGATGACCTCCTCTCTCGGTGTAACGAACTTCGATTCTGGCGAGATGACCGTCATATTTCTTCCCATTCCTTACTTTATCGTTCTCTGGCTCTGGCACACAAGGCACACAATATTATGGCTCCTGATTTCTAATCCAGGCTCGCGATAACAGCAAGTGATCTCGTGCATACCACTCAATTCCTATGTTTTTACATATATAAGGCCTAAAATGTGATTTTTGCTGCTCTATATTTGGGAAATTTACATGCTCAGCTCACAATTTTTATGTTTATACATGTCTCATACTTAAACTTTCATTTTACATATATAGGACATTGGTGCTTTAAGAAAATGCATGAAAATGTGTATTTTACTTTTAGAAAGGGTTTAGGATTCTTATTTCTTATGTGATATTAAAGTTTTGAATGTTATCTGTGTAAATATGAAAGTTTAGGTATGAGATATGTAAATACAAAATAGTGTTATTTTTTTTATGAAATTAAATATTTGAGTGGTATTAATGTAAATATGATGTTTGGGTGTGAGATATGTATGTACTTAAGAATTGTGTGCTATGAATGTAAATGCCTCTTTCTTTTTTAGGATTAGAAAGATGCCACTCAATTCCTATGTATTCAAATATCTAACACCTAAGCTTCAAATTCTACAGTCATATCATCTTAGCAATGCAAAAAAAAGTGTATTTCAGTTTTTAAAAATTAAAATAATAGAATTTTTTATGAAATATGAATACTTTTTTTTTTTTTTTTTGAATTTGATTTATTAAGGTCATGGGTCAAGTTTGGGCTCAAGTTAGGCTAAGTTGGGTCACCTAGGAGTTCAAATTTTCTTTGAAAGACAGGATCAGTTGGTCTAATATTTAAAGATGGTTAGGATAGTTGCTTTAAAAGAGTGGACCAACCTCTTATTTTAAGGAGAGTAGAATTAGGTGATTGTTTTGATGGTAAGATAAACATTTCGATTCCTCTTAGGTTGCCTCTTTACTTAGACCAATTAATTATTTTTTCATGTATGCAAGTGTGTTTCCAAGTCAAAACTCAATGTCTTGGACGCCACTTCTACTTAGTTTGACTTTTTTTCTTGTCTTCCCAATTTGACTTTTGGTTTATGTATTATAATTGCCCTTGATATATGGTATGTGAGTCAATCAATAAATGCATACCTATGTATAAAAAGATCTTTTTAATAGTTGTGTTAAATATTATTGTCTTTAAATCTATAGGGAGCAATGTATATCTTGAACTTAAGATCATTGATGTACAATTAATAGATTGCATCCAGCAGATGTGAGCTCCAAAAATTCAAAATGCATAAGCCTCTCTCTCGAAAAAGAATGAGTATGCATGAGAGAGTTTGTCAAGATGTTCGAGTTCAAAGTTTTAGAAAGAAGATGAAATAGTAGATAAGAGACTACCCAAAGATTTCGTTGTTATTTTGCATCTACTTTAAGATAAAGGGGTTTGAAGTTTCTCATAGGCGTAAGCACCTTTGGTTAATTATTCATCCTGATAACGGAAGAGAACTTTCAATTAAAGGCTAACTATTCATACTTAGCATATAATGGCAACAAATTTTAGATTTGAAGTTGTAAAATTATCACTGTTAGCTAATAGAAAATAGTAAATTAAAAGATGACAAACCCGATCAAGATCTCATGATGTTGTCATCCCAGGTTGCCCTAACCCCTAGTCTACTTAGTTAGAGGAGGTGGTCGACACAACCTTACAGAATGATCATTGTCATCAGCCATAGGTTGCTTCATCCAAAGAATCTAATAACATGGGGTGAATGTTTGTCTATGGGAATAAATTTATGTCATCTTAGCTAACAAAGGGCCTTGTGCCCTATTTGATATACTCTACTGTTCTCGACTCCAATAAGCAAATTTATTGGCGATCATGCTGGCGATAGCCATGACCGTTCGATAGGACCCACTACCGGATAATGTCTATCGGTCAAACCACTAGATAGAGCCTATTGGCCAAACCGTTCAATAGAGCCAACTAGACCAGATCACTAGATGGAGTTTATTGTACAAATCACCCAATCAAATGACTATGGATGGAATCGAAAGTGTTCTTATATTATCGAGAGGGATAACTAATCATAAGAGCTTACGCTTATGGGAAATATAGAACCTCGGATCTTAAAATCCCTATAAAATTAGGGTAAAATCTTTGGATAGTGTTTTATCTATTATCTCATTCGCCTTTCTAAAAAAATTGACTTGGAACCTCATGGTAAACTCCCTCGGTCTTATTCATCATTTTTCTTTTTGAGGAAGACTTGGGCCTCAAATTTTTAAAGCACACAATCCCAAGCTGAATGTAAATAAAGTTTAGGTTTTGTTAGATGTGGCCAAATGCCAACACCTTATTTGAACAATTTTTGAACCTTTTTGAATAATGTTCAAACTCTGGTAAAGCTCTATTCAAAGCTATTATATTATTATGTATATCTTCAAATCAAACTTTTCCAAATTATGTTTAAACCATATTTCAAAAAAACATAGGTTGAAAAGGATGTCATAGATATTATATATGAATACTCTAGTTCACATGTATTTTAGTGATTTCTCAATGAAAAGAAAAAAAAGGAATCAAGGAATTAAGTTTACACATAAATATTATTCACAGTAAACTCAAGTAAAATTCATTGAATTGTAATAACTCAAGGATTTGATGGTCAACTATTTTTAGTGATTTCGGAAAGTCTCATTCCATGCTTAATTTAATTAAATGGTATTATTAATTTATCCTTTATTTTATGGTAAAACTTTATTAGCTTGTAGCTATTAATATGGTTTCTACTGTTATATTTTATGTACTTTATTCTAAAATGAGGTGCCATAACCCAATCCATAATAGAGGGCAATGAGTGAAACCGGGATACAATAAATTATTATCTCAATTCTTACTTTCAAATGTTAAAAAAATAAAAATAAACTCTCTCCTCTCCTCTCCTCTCCGTTCACCCTCCCCTCAAGATTTACATTTATAATAAACTCAAGGATTCAGTGGTCAACTATTTTAGTGATTAAGGAAAGCATTTGTCCATAAATAATTGAAATAAATGGTTATTATTAGTTGATCCTTTATATTATATCAAGATTTTATTAATTTCTATTAATATAGCATATATGACTATTGAATCTCGTTTTTGTTTGTAAATCACATCTCAAGGGTTAGAGCATAAAATAAGAGAGATAAAGAGAAAGAGAGATAGAGAGAGAAAGATAAGTGAACAACAATGAACATTAATATGGGGAAATTAAGGCATTCCTAGGCCTTCATAACCTATTTTAATCATGAAATAAATATATGATATTTAAATGTGAGAAGGTACACTTAATGAAGTTGCATATTTGTCCCATCTTTAATGGGGTTGTTTTAGGTGTACTTTTGATATTTAGCATGTATGAGCTTATACTGAAGTTGTTTTTTGGCTTGATCGTCTAAGCTTAGTTGGTTTCGGGTTGTTTCTACTGTGAGTCGTCCATGCCACGAGCCGTTCTAGCTGTGGGTCGATTAAGTTATGAGCCTTCTAGGCTGCAGGTCGTCCACGCTATGGGTCTTCAAGTTTGTGGGTCATCCCGGCTACAGGTCATCCAAGCTACGTGTCATCCAGGCTTCGGGTTGTCCAAGCTTATAATACAGGCTTCAGGTCGTTCCCACTGTGAGTTGTCCCACCAAGAGATTCAGTTTAACATATTTTTGCTATAAATATTCTAGTTCAATGAAAGGTCAGTAGAAAAAGAATAAGAGAATTATAAAAATGAAACTACCATTGCTCATCTCTCTAAATACAAGTCAAACATTTGTTAAAGGTGTGAGGAATTTAGAAAATGTTCTAAAGTCTAGTGAATAAATTGGGTTAAAAAGGCCGATGGATTGAAGTTAAGATGCAATCATCTAACCCAAGTCTTACATGAAAAAACCACAACCACACATGAGTTTAAAAGTAGAGATCATGCACACAAACAAGAAATCTAAATTAAAATCAATTGTAGTCACAAAGATAAAAACTTATCTCAAATTCTCTCCACCAAATGTCTTGAAGTTCCTTTGAATTCTCTTCCTTCGCTCACAATACAAATTAAAACTCAAAATAAAAAGAAAAGTGGCTAGCGGCGGCGGCAACGACCACTTAGATGGATGAAGTTGATGGGTGGCTAGCCTCCTCTCCTGGAAAATCTAAGTCTTTTCTTATAAAAATCCAAGGGGTGTCTTGGTGTCTCTTTAAAAAGCCGTCTCCATTCAATGAATCTTCTAGAAGTTGCCCCCTCAAAAGCCAATTGAATGAATTTTCGTATTCATGGGCTATTTCTCACGTTTTTATCAAGGGTTGTTTCAAACACCTCTTTAAAAATCTGCTCAAATTAAATATATCATCAAGTAACTACTTCTGGAGCTTGAGCGCGGGGTACCTGGCACTTTGACGTGGAGCCTATGGCGCTTAGGCGTCAGACTTGGGCGCTTAAGCGCCCCAGTTCATTTTTGCATCTTTCTTCAATTTTGCTCCAAATTTGACCATTTTTCACTAATTTTAGCATTTTTCATCCATTTGATTGTACCTGAAAGAAAAACACACAAATATCCTTCATTAAAGCACAATATCTCAAAAAATAGGTATAAAAATATGTATAAAAATACTATATATTTTAGGTGTATCACTAAGCTTAATTGGTTTCAGGTTGTAACGGTTGCGGGTCTTCCAAGCTGCGGGTTGTCCTGATCGTGGGTCATCCAGGCTACGATTCGTTCTGGTTGTTGGTCTTCCAGGCTACGAGTCGTCAAGGCTATGATTCATCCAGGTTGTGGGTTGTTCTGGCTACGAGTCGTCCAGGTTGTAGGTCTTCCGAGCCATGGGCTGTCTTGACTCTTGCTATCCAATGTTCCAAAAAAACAAAAAAAAACTCTCTCTGCGCAGACACCGCCCCCTCCCTTCCCATCCCAAATTGATTTCAACAACTTGGCTATCATATATTGACTTAGACATAACCAGAATGAAAATTGATGAATATAATACATAATTCATCAATTATTTTTGTATTATACGTATTTAAAAATAAATTTAATGGTTAAAAAACTCGATATAACTAAATTTAACCTCCAGCCTGTTTATTCCCCTTGTTATCTCGCTTGCTGTTTTATATATACATTGGAACTTTTTTAACTTGTGCTAGATGCAACCTTGCCATATTCCAAGACTTATTCTTTCTCCCTTCTCTCTGAAGAGGCCAAATGCATAGACCAAAACAGAGTACTGCAAGAGCTAATATCCTTTTCCCATCTTTCCTTTTAATTTGCAACTATCTACCTTTATATTATTTTAAAATTTTATCATTGGCCGGCATCCTTTCTCCTCTTCCATCATTAGTCCCAAATCTTATGATGCGTATCCAACAAATTATTCATTTAAGCATCCCATACATCAAGGAGCAGAAACATGTCTGCGAGACCCAGTCGCTTTCTTTCAGAAATTTTCGGAAGAAAGGTAACCACTCTTATGCTGTCAATACTTCATAATCTCATAACATTAGAAGCGTTTGATTTCTTTTCAAATGGATTTGAAGAGAAATCGGATGTCACAAATATTACTTCTAAAGTTTTCTCCTTCGATCAATAATGAAAATCAGTTTTGTAAATTTGTACCCAAAAAAAAAAAAAAAAATCTATTTTTTTGTTGAATTTTAATGCACCAAGTTTGAGTTTTGAGGGAAGATTTTAGGGTGCCATCATGTTTTCNAGTAATTTTTGGATTTATATTTTGATTTTTAAAAATCATTTAAGTTTCAAATGTGATTGTCACTTTTAAAAATCAACTAAAAATATTAAATGATCTCAAAATGACTTGAAATTTTTATGATAAATTTTCTGACCTATGAGCCACAGTGGAGAAGAAAAATCAAGTGATTTTGATCTCTGTGTGCTTCAAATTAAATGTTTTAAGTAAATTAGAATTTGCTCAAAACAATGATGTTTTAATTTTTAATAATTATAAAATTATTTCCTAAAACTACTCTAGCTATAGGAAACTTATATGAATTTTTGTAGAATTTTTTTAGCCACATATAATTTTCTATAATTATTTGAATAGAAAATGCATAAAAACTTAGAAAATTAAGATCTTTATCTAGAGATCTTTTATGTCTTAGGAAAAATGCTCAAATTGTGCACCTAGATAGAGGCTACAACATATAAAAATTTGGGGTCAAGGTGATAATCCAATATGAATGGAGAATTAAAAAACCCCTAACCCTAATTCATTTTTTAAAAATAATTTATGCATCAAATTAATTTGAAAACAATTCCACATGGTTTTCCTCTGTTCACTGAGCAAGAGAGTATTTTTATTTTATTTTTATGAATTTTCTATGCAAAGATGATTTTTGAAGTTTAATAGCTATTTTCTGAATTTTTTAAATATCCTATTTATCTATTCAAAAATTTTGAAGTTTAATAGCTATTTTCTGAATTTTTTAAATACCCCTATTTATTTATTCAAATAAGTTTAGGAGTTATTTTCTGAATTTATTAAATATCTTATTTATTTATTCAAACCACAGGCTAACTGGATCCTCGGATCCGTCGAAAAGCCACGCAGCGTGCTCTTATTCGACGTCACCTTTCGAGTCAGCTGCCACGCGTCCCGCTGTTTCATTTTGGATGATCATCCGGCTTGATCTCCGCCGTCCATTCAATACACGCGAAGATGGACGGCATCCGTTCATCGTCCCCGATGGCCTTAACTGAGAGCCGTCCATTTTAAAATCTTAATATCTTTCTCATTTCTTATCGAATTTTGATGATTGTTTTTTTTAAATGTTCGTCTTGAAGTGACAAATACAACTATATAGTAAACATGCTATGAAATCAAACCATTGTTAATGTAGAGCTCGCGAAGGCTCGCGAAAGTAAGTGAGTTATACCTTTGCTCTGAGAGGTTTAGCCTCAATCAGAGATTCTTCACAGCTTCGTTAGTTCTTAAAGAGCTTAGGGATGAAGCCTCTGGCTCTGGTGTAAAGCCTATGTATGATTTTCATCAAGGCCGATTTTGGGTGTTGGTTGAGAGCTATGGTAGAGACTATTTCAGAGGGGGAATTGATTCTTTCATTGTTGTGAAGGTGTAGGGCCAATCTATTGGGGGTTTGGTGCTGTGTAGGTTGGGATTGGAATTTATCCTGATTTCGGGCAGGAATTTAAACCCAAAATTGGATTTCTATGGTGGAATTGGGAGAGCGAAGTGGATTGAAATGTAATAAGGGTCTCCTAGGGAAGCTCTTTGAGGAGTTTGGTAAGCTTTAGTGAAAATTTTTTACCACACCATTATTCATGGCCGTGGGGTGGATTTTATAGAAATTGGCTAAGGGAAGGCTTAGCTGGCCAATGGAGGGGTTAGCCCCACTGCTTAGGTGTCAAGCAGAGGATCCCTCAGCTCAATTTGGGCTGAGGTGGCTTCTTAGCATGAGTTTGGGTATTAGCCATGTAGGGGGCTCACGGTTTTGGGTTTTCTTTGCTTGGGTTAAGGTGGCTAACCAAGGGTTGGATCATGGTTAAAGCTTATGATGCTCAGTAAAACACCATAGGGTGTGGACATGTGTTAGGGCAAGTACATTGATTTAACCTTCTTATTATCTCTTGGTATGGACATGTGGTATGGCAAGTACATTGGTTTAACCTCTTTATTATCTCTTTAAAAGTTTTGGACATGTTATGGCAAGTACCTTGATTTAACCTATTATCTCTTTAAGATTTTTTTTTTTAAAATTTACCCATGAGATAAATATCAAGCTTAACCATGAGTTTTTGGCTGGCTTTAAACTCAACCCTAGAGTCTAAGATGAGTTAGGGTAAGGCTCATTTGATCATACCAAGCTCAATTGGTTTGGATTTGACCACAACTCCAAAAAGGTGCATATGACCAAATCTTGTGTTCGAACTAGGTTAGGCATGCCAATTGTCCCAATTAAATATAGCATTTGGTGTAAAATACCATAAGTAACAACTTTCATGAAGGGTGAAAGTCATTTTGAAGTTTATTGGTTAATTAATTTGGTGGATTTTTTATTTTTGACCCATTTTAAGCATGTTGGGCTAAGTTGGTTAACCAATTTGGTGGATTTTTGATTTTTGACCCATTTTAAGCATGTTGGGCTAAGTTGGTTAATCAATTTGGTGGATTTTTGATTTTTGACCCATTTTAAGCATATTGGGCTAAGTTTGATCAAACTTGGGCTAGCCATGGGCTAAGCTCAAATTGATTGTTGTGGTTAGTGAAGAACATCATTAAACTTGAGCTAGCCATGGGCTAAGCTCAAATTGATTGTTGTGGTTGGTGAAGAACATCATAACAAATTGGGCTAGCTTTGGGCTAAGCTCAAATTAATTATTTTATTTGGTGTAAAACATCATTAAAACAATTTGGTGGATTTTTGATTTTTGACCCATTTTAAGCATATTGGGCTAAGTTTGGGTCAAATTTGGGCTAGCCATGGGTTAAGCTCAAATTGATTGTTGTGGTTGGTGAAGAACATCATTATTAAAGGGCTAGTCATGGGCTAAGTCCAAATTGATTGTTATGTTTGGTGTAAAACATCATAATGAACAAGGCTAGCCATGGGCTAAGCTCAAATCGATTGTTGTGGTTGGTGAAGAACATCATTATGAACAATGGATTTTTTATTTTTGACCCATTTTAAGCATGTTGGGCTAAGTTTGGGTCAAACTTGGGCTAGGATTTTTGATTTTTGACCCATTTTAAGCATATTGGGCTAAGTTTGGGTCAAACTTGAGCTATTTTGGTATAAGCTCAAATTAATTGTTTTATTTGGTGTAACACATCATTATGAACAACTTTCATGAAGGGGCTCAAATTGATTGTTGGGGTTGGTGAAGAACATCATTATGAACAACTTTCATGGGCTAAGCTCAAATTGATTATTGTGGTTGGTGAAGAACATCATAATGAACAATTTTCATGAAAGGGCTAAGTCCAAATTAACTTTTTTGGTTGGTGTAAAACATCATAATGAATAATTTTCATGAAGGATGAAAATTATTTTGAAGTTGATTTGGTGGTCAATTTGGATG
>JXCR01145644.1:225190-247241 GCA_002079205.1 Phalaenopsis hybrid cultivar
GGAACCGTGGGATCTTGACCGGTGTCGCTTTAATCAACTTTAATATGCCCATAATAAAATTTAAAGAACTTTAACCATAGGGTCATCTGATTTGACATTATAACCAAATGACCTAGAAAACTTAAACTCTGCTACAACAAGGAGCTTGGAGCTTACATGGTGGGCAGCCCGACCATCTTCATTAGCAAGAGGATCTACAACAACACATCCTTCCTTAGTTTTAAAACAACAAAGCTATAAGAGTTTGAGGTTGTTTGCCTAGTGCAACATAAATCCTCAAACACATCTTTTAGGCATTTGTACAATTCTGTTTTACTGCCTAGTGCAACATAAATCCTCAAACACATCTTTTAGGCATTTGTACAATCCTGTTGTACATTAAGCCTTAAACTTACCTTAGGATTCCGAGGTTGTCATTCGTCATGGCCTAAATCCTCACATCTTCAAGGTGCCTGGTGCAACATAAATCCTCAAACACATCTTTTAGGCATTTGTACAATCCTGTTGTACAATCTAACCCTTAACTCGCCTTAGGATTCAGAGGTTGTCATTCGTTATGACCTAAATCCTCACATCTTCAATCTAACTCGCCTTAGGATGCCGAGGTAGTCGTTTGTTACGACTTAAATCCTCACATCTTCAAGGTTATTTGTGTTGATTGTAGTACAACATAAATCCTCAAACACATCTTTTAGGCATTTGTACAATCCTGTTGTACAATCTAAGCCTAAACTCGCCTTAGGACTCCGAGGTTGTCATTCGTCATGACCTAAATCCTCACATCTTCAAGGGCTCGCCTTAGGATTCCGAGGTTGTCATTCGTTATGACCTAAATCCTCACATCTTCAAGGATAACCTTAGATTCCCACATCTTTTAGGAATTTGTACAATCCTGTTGTACAATCTAAGCCCTAAACTTGCCTTAGGATTCCAAGGGAGTCGTTTGTCACGACTTAAATCCTAATATCTTCAAGGTTATTTGTGTTGATTGCTTCACACAAATGTAAATCCTAATAAATAAAAAAAATTGCAGGATGAAATATCTAAATGATTTCTCCTAAATTGAAGCCAAATAATAGGATAATAAAAAAAATTGCAGGATAAAACATCTAAATGATTTCTCCTAAATTGAAGCCAAATAATAGGATAACACACAAATGTAAATCCTAATAAATAAAAATTGCAGGATAAAACATCTAAATGATTTCTCCTAAATTGAAGCCAAATAATAGGATAATTGCAGGATGAAACATCTAAATGATTTCTCCTAAATTGAAGCCAAATAATAGGATAGCTTGGGAAGACATTTTCTAATTTGAGATTTGAGATCAAAATCACTTAATTTTTCAGGAAGCTTTTTTTGAATAATAGCACTACACTCTTGACTGAGTGCAACGGTCTCATGATCTGTAAACTTCCTTTTCTTGCTTAGTATATCCTTCATAAATTTCACATAACTTGGCATCTGCTCCAAAGCTTTAATGAAAGGAATGTTTATCATTAATTTCTTAAAAATTTTCAAAAATTTTGTAAATTGTTTATCTTTATTTTTTTGCTTCAGTTTTTTAGGAAATGGAGGTGATGATTTTTCTAAAGGACCTTGTGTTTGTCATTTTAATTTTGGTCACTTTCCATTTCAAATGAAGAGCACAAGGTGTAAAAGCTGTCCAAAGCTCTCTACGAACTACGCCAAGCACCAAGGGCATGGAACACTTGCCTTAACAAGAGAATGATGAGTCTAGGCTTCGTGAAGTGTCCTCAAGAGCAGGCTATGTACACAAGGAATCACGAAACAGAAATACTCATCGTTGGCATGTACGTTGACGATTTGATTGTAATGGGATCCAGTATTGATGGTGTTGAGATATTCAAGAAGCAAATGATGAAGGAGTTCGAGATGAGTGATCTTGGGCTGCTCTCATACTACCTCGAAATCGAGGTAGACCAAAAGAAAGACCACATCACAGTGAAGCAATCGGCTTACGCAAAGAAGGTGTTGGAGTAGTTCGAAATGGTAGATTGCAACCCGAGCAAGTATCCAATGGAAGCAAAGTTGCAACTTGGAAGGGATGCGGAAAGAATCGTTGTGAATCCCACCAAGTATAGGCGTATCATCGGGTGTCTCAGGTACCTGACCTATACTCGACCCGATATCTCATACGCAGTTGGCATGGTGAGTCATTACATGGAGCAGCCTACCACTTTACACCAGCAGGCGGTGAAGCATATTCTTCGTTACATAAAGGGAACAATGAGCTACGGGATTCAATACAAAAGAGGACAAGGAGCTAAAGAACTCGTCGGTTTTACTGACAGTGATCTAGTTGGTGATATAGATGACAGGAAAAGCACTGGAGGGATGGTATTTTATCTCAACAGGAATCTAATCACTTGGCAATATCAGAAGCAGCGAACCGTTGCTCTATCATACTGTGAGGCAGAGTTCATGGCAGCCACTACGGCATCATGCCAAGCATTGTGGCTGAGAAGTTTGTTGAGCGAGGTGACTGGAAACGAGCCAAAACAAGTAACTCTCTACGTCGACAACAAATCTGCAATAGCATTAATAAAGAACCCGGTGTTTCATAGATGCAACAAGCACATCGACACTTGCTTCCACTTTATTCACGAGTGTGTCGAGAATTGATAGATCGTCATGGAGTTCGTAAGCACCGAAAAGCAACGTGCATATATTCTCACTAAGGCTCTAGCAAGAGTTAAATTTGCGAAAATGCGAGAGCTACTTGGCATAAACAACTTCAAACCAAATCAAGCTTACGGGGGAGATTGTGAGACTAATCTTGAATTGGTAATTTGAATTGATTACACCATTAGTGGCTTCATAATAGGCATGAGTTGATTAGTGGAACAAATATAGAAGATATGATAATAGCACTAATTTTGAATTAAATATAGGAGATATGACAATATCATTAATTTTGAATTTGAATCTTAAATTCAAATTCAAATTTCAAATATTTGTAATCAATTCAAATAGGTGCGAATTGATGGCACTTAATTCTCTTGTCTTTATTGTGTATGTTTCATTAAAATGGAGCGAATTTGGAGCGAAAAGGACCAAAATGTGAATATTTGAACTGGGGCACCGACGGCGAGAAATTCCCGAGACTCCAGATTAAATGATTTAGAAAGCCCGCCGACNATGGGAGGCAGCCCATATTTATCTTTACTTTTATCACAATTATAATAGTTTTTATTTGAAATTATCATTAGTATGTGGTACTATTAAGCTCTACTATTCTTATTTACCCATGGAACATCTTAAAAATTGGAACGCATTCAGACCAGAGCGAAAATTATGAAAATTTTGCCTTGGGCGCCGACGGCGGCGGGTTTTTTCCCGAGAGTCCAGGCAAAATTAATACAGAGGCTCGCTGACGGCACCCTCGACCTCGCCGACGGCGAGACCAGTGAAATGGCTGTTACTTGGGTTTAAATGGCAGTTTTTTTGGCGGTTTTTGGGCGGGAATAATCTTTTTAAACTAATAAATTTGATTCCTAGTTCATATTTTCCCTCCAAAAATGAAGTGAAACACCACTAATTTTATTTTTATGGCATCCAATTCCCTTGATAATCCTAGAATGCTAGTTTTCAATCGACGAAAGTTTATTAGTGCGAAAGCGCAACGAATCTTCAACAGGTTACTGACGAAGAAAAGATTGATCAAGGAACGAAGATTCGTAAATCGTGGATTGAATAATCCCACGACGAATATTGAAGAAACGATAGTGCGGCGAAGGTGGGAAGTGTTGTGCTACACTACCGCCGCCGTGGTATTTCTTGTGGTAAAAGAATTCTTTACAAACTTACACAGAATCAACCAGGGAGTTGTTTATGTGCGAGGAAGATGGATCACTTTCACTCCTGCACGGATCAACAAATTATACATGATCAAAAATGTTCCTGACTGCCACTATTCCAATTTCGTCCCAACCGGATGAATGAAATTTATCAATATTTAACGGACGAAACTGAAGACTGGGAAACAAGAGAAAACGAGTATGTTAGTTTTTCTGCAACACTACTAAATCCAGTTTCAAAACATTGGCACTTTTTCATTTCTACAAAATTGTTACTAACAATGAAGATAGGTAAAGTTTCTAAAGAAAGTGCCATTTTGAATTATTGCATCCAAAGGGGACTGTCGATCGACATTGGATCANCCAACTGGTGAGTGCCACACAATCTGACATATACTTCTTTGAGAATATTTTGTGCTTCTATTTTTCTTAAACATCATAGTCACATCTAGTCGAATGATCTCCTATAGAGGACATCACCTACTAGAGTGTAAGACATAACTCTTTTTGTAATGTGATGTGCCTCAGACTTGTCCTCTGGCAGCTTTCCAATTTGCAAATATTCCATTAATGGCTTGTGCCAATCTTCATTGATATCCGTAATTGTAATTATCATTTCTACTCTTTCCTTAGCTTGTGTAGGGATTCGAGGTTGATCTGAGATAAAACTTGTCCTCCTTGTATTGTGACATCAATGGAATCCTTTGGTGTCATGCCAATTCCTTAGCAAGTTTTGCTAAAGCGTCAGCATGGACATTATCTCCCCTAGGAATTCGATAGAAACTTACATTGTGAATCTGCTCTAATTACTTCATTGTGTACTGATGGTATTCTGCTAGTATTGGTTTCAAAATCTTGTATACCGGTGACTTGTTGGATGATGAGTTGTGAGTCATCATAGATGACAATGTCTGTTATATCCATCAAGATTTCCAACACTAATTTGGTGATTAAGGCTTCATATTCTGCTTCTTTGTTGGTACATGGCTCTGTCAGGTGGTATGAGAACCTCAACATACCATTATCTGGTGTGATAAAGATCAAACCAATACCTGCTTTGTCGGGTATTACTATGCCTGATCCTTTGTCCTTTCTGACTGATGAAGCTCTGTTGAAGTACATCTCCCAACATTGCGCACTAGAGAATTCCATTCATAGTATCTGCTCATCTGGTAGTTCATCATTAAGAGGGGACCCAGCTGGAAGTGGGTGTGTAGTGAGAAAGTCTGCTAAAATATATCCCTTGATAGCACGGAGGAGAACAAAAGTTATTTTGAATTGCAATAAAATCATTGACCATCTTGCTAGTCATCCAAAGAGTGTTGGTCAGGTCATCAAATATTGTAATAGATTAACTTTTGAAATTAAGGATTCTTATGAGAATGTATGTAGTGCCTAAGCTTTTGAGTGACGAAAATCAAAGCTAGACAATGCTTCTCAATTGGTGGATACCTTATCTCCATCGATATTAGGTGGTGGCTCAAGTACTAGAGTGTGTTTTCCTTACCCTCATCATTGACTTGGGCTAAGAGGGATCCAATAATATCCAGCCTTGCCACAATTTCAGCAGGTTGTCTGCTAACCAGACTTTAATTTTGATATCTGTCTATTTGAGTTCCTGTCTTGTCATTTCCCTCTGAAATCAACATTCAATGTCGAACTCTTACCTGAGATCTCACCAGAATCTTTCATATGCACCTCCTCAGCTAAAATCAAATCATGAGTATCATCACATTTCAGTTTAGATTTACTTGCAAAACAGCTAACTGCCATCCTCATGGCTTCCCAACTATTTGGCGATGATGTCAACAATATCAGTGCACGTATCTCATCATCAAAATTAATTTCAATAGATGACAAATGATTTGTGATAGTATTGAAATCATTCTGGTGTCGAGCAACAAAAACACCTTTCGCAGTCTTCAAGATGTACTTCTTCATCAAGTACATCTTGTTATTTGCTGATGATTTTTCATACATACCTGATAAGGCTGTCATGATATATACAGTTTTCCTCTTCTTAATGACATTGTGTGCAATGATAGTGAATGTTTTTATTGGATTGACAAGTTCTGGGGGTTATCTTCATGACTACACTTAGTTTTAATTTAGATTTCTTGTTTGTGTGCATAATTTATACTTTTAAACTCATGTGTGGTTGTGTTTTCTCCATGGATTCTGAGTAGTTTTCTTTATCTTTTTCATTAAAATGATAAGTGATTAAGTGTTGAAAGTAAGTTGTGTGAAGTATTAGGCTTCAATGTTGGAAGAAGTTGCGATGATTTGAAACCTTGCACTTAATTTACTTCTTAATTTGGCCAATCAAGATGTTAATACCAGTTGTGAGAACACGTAAGATACGAGATGGTATTATCTCAGTCAACAAATAGTTTAAAATCATATATTAATTTTATAGATTAGAATGTAGTTCATGGTGTTGAGTGCAAATAAATAGGGAAATAAACTTTTCAATGGTGTAGAATTAGAGGACTTTAGAGTGATAGGCTAAATCTCCCAATTTGATTTATAGTTTTAGGTTTTGATACGACATGTTAACCCCCAGGTGGAGGGAGAAGAAGGAACTCTAGAGTGATAGCTAGTATCTTCCCTACCTAACTAGTCTTCAAGGCTATTCAAATTATAGATTAGTCTATTTTATTTATAGCATCTCTAGTAAGGGTAAAGAATATTATTGTTCTAATTTGGCACAAAACATTTAGAATACTTTAACAACAGAATTTCTCTACTTATTACTGATTCATGATAAGGAGAAAGATATTTTACTTATATTTCCTTCATCTTGCAAGTATTTAGTTAAATTAATTAGTTACTTATTTTATTTTCATAAACCAAAAATTATAAAAAATAATCAAATTTGTATTCTTATTTTAGCATCTTAAGTTTAAGTAATAATATTTTGCTAAGTAGATTTTTTTCATCTAAAATTTCTAAACTTTCTAGTTTTCTAAAGTGCACATTGCTAATCTCCCTTTGGGTTAGATATTCGGGGCTTAATAAAAAAGTCCTATATTACTTGATAATGATACATATACTTGCGTAGTATCTCATATTTAAATATTTTAATTATATTCTTATTTGTTTCATATTGGAAAACTTATTTAGCTTTTTCTTTGGATTAAGTTTTTGACTTTGTTGCAAATTAAGAATAACTATTAAAGAAATTAAGTATATAATTGCATACATTGCATTTTACATCTATATAGAAAGTTGAGATCACCTACGTCCACGGAGTTGTAGAGGATTTTACTACTTGAGAGGAATTTTCACCAGTCGATCGTCTTGACTTACAAGAGGAATATCTCACTTCATTGAAATAAACCCAATTTCTCTTCTGCTACAGGCCATCAAGAAGAAGCCAAGTGAGAACAATCGTCTTCTTCATTTTTCTTCCTTCTACTGCAAGGAACTACCGCTTGCACATCTCTTCCTCTATCTTGAGAAAGTACGAAGAAGAAAATAAAAATTGTGACTTCAATGAATGAGAGCCTTGCAATACCTCTTATCGTGAACAGGTAGGTGCGATGATTCGCAAAATGGGTCAAATTTTGGGTCTAGATCATGGTGAAGACTCTCTATTTTGGGCTCTCTGGTGACTAGGGTGGTTGGCTAGGGCTGTAGTGGTGGCTAGTTGGCTCCGGGAGGTCAAGAGAGTTAATGTGGGTGAGCTTGGGGCTTGGGAAGGCTAGTGTCATATATGCTTTGTTTAGCCATTTTTTGGAGTAAATCCCTAATTTTAAGGGACCTTTGGTCCATGGCTCTACTAGGATGGGCTAATTGGTGAGCTTGAAGTCTTAGGGTCCAAATGGTGGATGTGGTGGTTAAGTTTAGGTTGGACCAAGGAGCTTAGGTAAATTTTGGAACTTGGGTTAAAAATTAAGGTTTTGGCTTAAACTTGGTTTGGGTTAGGATTGGGTTTAGATATGGGTCAATTGAAGGCTAGAATTTGTCTAGGGAAGTATTATGAAGAGTTTAGAATTTCAAATTTGGGAAATTGAAATTATATTGGTCATGAGGTTCAATTTGATGTATTTTTGGTGAGGTCAATTTGGAGCAATTCATTTGGACGTGGACTTGGGGTTTCGAATGTGATACCATCGAGGTTGCATTTGATTTCAATTGGGCTTGTACATGATAAATTTTGATAAGGAATTGAAATTGGAGAAGTTTGAAATGGATTTGATAGGAATTGGGGATGATTTGGGGATTTTAAGGCTTTAGGGGCAATTTTAGAATTTTTGTCAATTTTAGGGCTTTAGGGGCAATTTGGGAATTTTGGTAAATTTTAGTGGCTTTGGGTGCAATTAGGGTTTTTTGGTGGTTAGGATTGATCTTAGGGATATTTTTAGTGAATTTGGAGATTTTGGTGAATTTTGAAAATTTTTGGGTTCCAAGGGTATTTTGGTAATTTTAGGAAAGTTTCGGGGTAAAATGTCAAAGTCGGGTGTTTTTGTGGAATAGAAGCTCATTGGGTATCTTGGTCATAAAATTCCCTTTTTGGAGCCATGGACCTATAAGGAAGCCCATTTTGGATCCTTCATATGTTGGTCCTAGCCACCCTTAGCCAAAGGCTAAGGGCTTGGGGACCACCCACATAAGTTTCCAAAAGAGTGGTGAAAGGGGTTAAACATGAATAACTTTAGGGTTTTAGGATTGTGTGTAAGTTTTGATGTACTCAAGTGTGTGTGTGTTGGGNTTACTTGTAGTTCTTAACCAACCCAAATGACATTTGGGGGATTGTGACCATCCAGGTGGGACTTTCCAAGAGGAGTAATGAAGGGTTTAGAATTTATATGTGGGAGGGATCCATTTACTAGGTTTTCTAGGATAGCCAACAAGAAAGTCTTACGCTTCTAAAGAGGAGAAATTAGACCTCATAAAAAATGAGGTCAGCACGAATTAGGTACAATCATATAATGTTATAAATAAAACCAACTTAAAAAATAATTAGAGAAATTTAATTGAAAACATAACAATAAAAAATTAAAACGCAAATCAAATTTAACATCCTCCCAATGGAAAAAGTAAAAAAAAAATCATAAGCAAATAAAAATGTCCAGTGCAGTAAGAAATGTAAAACGTCCCACAGGAATATAGAGAAAATCAGTCTTCCCTCAAATGTCACCATTCTCATGAAAAAAAGACGTAAATAATGCACCCAACGGTCAGGGTTCATCGCCATGAAAAACTCTCATTAGTTCAAGACTTCAAGCAACTTCATCTAGAATAGATATATAATGACATATCCTCATAAACTTTTGGAGTTCTCTTAACAAAAAGCATAACTTGCTGGATAGAAGTTGCTTGTGATGGGTCGTTGTCATTGGTACATGAAGCAACCAACTATGAAATCTGACATCTCATGAAAGTAGCTCCCTCTTTTTTCTTTTTCCTAACTCGGGGATGCTTTGACTGGCTAGTGGACTCAATTTCATGGAGGTTTGGGTTGGGGCCTTCATTAGAACCACCTGTGCATTTAGCTTTCAAATTATCAGAGAAATCACCAAACCTGCCTCATTAGAGATGCATGCATTTTTGCTAGTTTCCACAACACCACTAGACATATGATCTAGCTTCTCTTCTACCTCAGGATTGATGCCATTGTATTTAAATTTTTTCGTTGTTGGAACCACTTACAGTTTCATATGACATGTTGATGGATTTGACAAAAATTAAAAATTGATAAAAGTAGTGGAAATTTCAAAAATGCTCACCGTCAGTCTCTCTATCCACCACTCTTTGGAAGCATCAATTGTTTTCTCTATCAGGTCATAGCCCAAGCCCATGGATCCTAGCTTCAATTCCTTCTAAAGTTTCCAGTCCTTTCTTAGCAAATCTCACTTATTTATAACTACATCCTATTATACTCTCTATATGTACTTTTCTTGTTTCTTAATAATATTTTGCTAGCCCTCCTTGTTGAAATAAGTTTATGGTTTATTTCCCAATTTGATCTCCTTGAAAAAAATGTCGCAAAATACTAATTTTTATATAATTATCTCACATTGCAAATGAACCGACCTCTTTGGTCTTAACCACTGTGCATAATAGCATGAAAAAAATAATCAACATAAAGTTTAGCTGCAAAAAATATTAACCCCAACACAAATAAAAAAAGAATGCCACAAATCATCAATAATGCTTTTCCATGCCAACTCATCAGAAGCACCACTACCACCATCTCCAAACACCAAACCATCAAGACACCAACACATCCACAACAACACTACAATCACCTCCACACACAAAACATGTCTACAACACTACTACCACCAACTCCACACATCAACACCTCCACAACACCAACACATTCACAACAATCATACCACCAATTCCACACACCAACACCTCCACACACACCACCTCTACACACCACCGCCTCCACACACCAACAGATCCCCCAACACAAACACAATTACGCACAAAACACAACCTCCATCAACCACCGCCTCCACACACTAACCACCATACACTACCACCTCCACATCCACCATCACCAACACATCCACAACCACACACCAACCACAACCACCTCACCCACACATAAACACATCCATTAACACATACACATCCACACACTAACCACCCGACACCATCTCCACCTCCACATCCATGAGCCAACCACCCTACACCACCATCTCTACATCCTTCAAAGTAAACACATCGACCTCCACATCCACCACATAAGCACCACAATCCATCGTCAACCAATGGTATGGTGATTGAGTAAACGGAAAACCATAATACACCATCAACTGAAAGGCATCCTTTTGCATGTATATTCATCCTAAATCAAGAACATAAAAGAGAAAACATAAAACTAAAATCTAAAATCAACCAAAAACCAACACCCATTTCCAACTCAGTGCACGTGGGTTTCCCAAAAAAAAGTCAAATTTCAACATCAACCAAAAACCAACGAAGCATAAGCATTTTCCAAATAAAAAACCATGAAATTATCGAGCACAAAGAACCACAACATATGCATTACCCAACAGACAGAGTAACCACCCCAGAAAGAGACCCATTGTTTCTTAGGCATAAATGCACTAGCAGAATCAATTACTACACCATAGTTATGGTAAAGATTACCTAGCAAAAAGAAGAACCACCACACAGAGGAATCACCGCAAAGAGAAAACCACAAAAATCTTAGGTACATACACATTTCCAAAATAAAAAATAAGAATATAGTTAAGGTAAATATTATCAAACACAAAAAGAAACCATCAAGCATAAGAACCATCACATAAAGAAACCACGGCTCTAATCAACCTCAATTAAAAAGTACCATAGGAAGAAAAATAACCACACACGGATCAAAAAATCCAAACAAAGCCACAAAGCAGAGAGATGGAAGGGAGAGGAGAACCCACCATAGTAATTAAGTCAGAGATTATCCGTGAGAATCATGTGCGAGAGTGTGTGATGGAGTGGAGTTAGGGCAAATATTGGGAGAGAGGCAACCCGACGAGGATCATGGGAGAGGAGAGGGGTGTTTGGCCAAGACACGCATAAAAAAGGAACACATAAGAGGAGAGGGGCAGCCCCATCACATGTATACAAAACATGAGTTGCAGGGTGGAACCTATTGATACACAAAAAATATATACATTTTTAGACCATATTTTATACGCATTTTTGGTGATATTGCACTTTAAAGGAATGTATTTTTTCATGTTTTGTTGCAGGTTGTTTATTTTTAGGACTTGGAGCAAAAAGAAAACAAAAAGGATGAAATTTGGAATCAAAATGGAGTTTTTGAAAAAATTGTTCACCGTCGACAGTGCTAGAATGGGCGCCGACGACACTGTTTGACAGAGAACAAGGATTTAACTAAATGGCCACTAGCACCGACAGTGCCAGAATGGGTGCCGACGATGACAGAATGGGTGCTGACGACGCCGGTGTCGGTGTAGACCCTATTTCTAGAAGATTTGATGAATTTGGATGCTTTTTTAAGAGTTTTTGGATGCACCTATTGAAAAACTGACCTTATGCTATATTTAGAGCCAAAATTGATCAGAAAAGACTCTCTTCGCACTCCTCCGCCCGCTCTTGGTCTTTCTTCGCCCCCCTTTATGCCACTTTGCATCCTTCCACACCATTAGTGATTTATTTTTTTTATAGTTTTGAGTTTTTGTTCTGAGTTTAAGTGTGAATTCTTGGAAAGGGAGAGAACTGAGAGATTTCTTCTTCCTACATTTCTTAAAAGAGGCTACAAGGGATTTGCTATAAGAAGGAGTTTCAGATAAGTGTTGTTTGTTTATTATTATTGTATGAACTTCCTTTTATATATGAAATTTGTGTTTTGTTGTATCTTTTTCATAAAGTCTGAGTAGTTTCCTTTATCTTTCTCCCTACTCTGAGATATGGTGAAATGAATAGATAATTTTGATGTGCCAATGTTAAAATATAAAATAAATTGTGATGGTTTTTTCAACTCCGCTCTTAATTTACTTTTTGATCTGATCAATTGAATTGTTAAAATATGTTGTGAAACATATTATCAAGGAAATGGAGTATAAGTTCTACAATAAAGTGAGAATCACATTTAAGTCCATGAAGGAGTATTTTGTTCATGGAATTAAGTGAAAATAAATAAGGAAATATATATTATTGGGTGTAGAATTGGAGATTCTTAGGGTGACAGACTAGAATCCACAATTCGATCTTAATGTTTAAGAAATAAAGCGAGAGTTAGCCTTCAGGTGAAGAGAAGTAGGAGCTCTACAGTGGAAGTCATTATCCTCCTAGCCTAGTCGTGGATTTAGGGACTAAACCTAAGATTAGCCAATAATTTTCTATAACACTGAATCAATGCAGTGAATTAAAATTTCTCCTATTTGGCACAATACATATTTAAACCAATTATCTCATCTCATTTCACGAAAAACTCATTGTAGTGGGAAAGATGCTTTTTCATATTAGAAAACTTCATCACATAAACATAAGTTGGTAGTTACTGTTTTAAACTTTGCATTAAAATTTTGCTAGCAGTTAATAATTTAGTTTTGATAGTTTGAGATCTCATTGTAGTGGGAAAGATGCTTTTTCATATTAGAAAACTTCATCACATAAACATAATTTATAGTTACTATTTTAAACTTTGCATTTAAATTTTACTAGTAATTAATAATTTAGTTTTGATAGTATCTCAAACATTCAAAATTAGTGACAGTAATTTCGTTTTATTTCTATGAATTCCTAACTAATTTATCATTTCAAATTTAAATCTTTCTCGTGAGATCGATATTTGAGACTTAAATAGAAAGACTTATATTATTTGGTAACGATACGTATACTTGGGTAGAATCTCAACATTAAGTGTTTAACGTTATTATTCATAAAATACCACATCAACTTTTTGACACCGTTGTAAAGTAGAGTCAACTTTATAAATTTTACACAATTATATTTTCTCGGGATCACCTACGATCATATTTCTTTCGTCTTATTCCTATAAGCAGCCAAAACCACTATTTTGAAAATCGGATCGGACTCAACGGTAAGGCTGGTGAACCGATCGGTTCAAAACTCTCGTCTCCAATCCAGATCAAGAATCCCTCACAGTCATTCTTCCCATGGTGACCAAAGTCTTAACAATATAGTCACAATTCAAGGCATTGAGGAGAGCAGCAGAGAGATCATGGTATGCAAAATCTCTGAAACTCCCAACTTCTTTTCTCTCGTTCGCACAAGAAGCCGTAACCCTCCCTCCCGTTCGTTTTATCTAGTTTGTTTGCTTCACTACAGTAGCCACATGAAGGGCTAAAAGACGCCATGTTCCCCTCTAAGGCCAAAGACACACCCTACCTCCTCTATCCCTCTCAATTGCTGGAAACCTTCGACTCCCTCTTCTGCCCTAAAGCCTGAGCCGCTCCTCCCCATGCGCATAATTTCTGACGCTCTACTGTGATTCTGTTCACTTTCAACACGACAAAGCCATGATTCCCTTTGCATAGTTTCGACTCCTGTGCAAGCCAAAAATGATCGCCCTCTGCTGTTGCTTGTTAAATAGAGCTGCCCGGCCTCGAAGTGTATGTCAGTGGGCCTCTTTTTTTAATTTTTTTTTAAATTAAAAGGTGATTGATTAACTGTACGCAACGGCGTACGAATAAGCGCTCCATTCATCAAGGCTTTGCCTTGCCTGATCGAGACGCTGATCGATGCCCCGTGTTCTTTTCCCTTGGCTCGCTTGCATGAACTTAAAAGAGGGATAAATCTTGTTAGATCTAGCCCTAGCACGAGCCTAAAGTTGAGCTGAACCCAATTCTCCACTTACTATTCTATGTTTTATGTTGTGTATTGTATTTAAAAAAAGATAAAGAAAAAGCAAAAAATCTGTGATGCATTTTCATTTTACTAGTCGGGGCATGGAAAGGTATAAAGGTGGGGGTATTTGAGCAGCTTTTTTTAAAACCTCAATTCGAGGAGAGCAAAATACCTGCAAGGAATATTGTGAACTCATTCAGAGAATTCTTTTAAAATCAGAGTTTAATGCTTTCATGCAAATACAATAATGGGGACAATTGGGAAATTTTTTAAAACCTCCATCCGAGGATAGGACAGTACCCGTTAGACTGGATATTTGCAAAATCGTTTGGAGAATTATTTTTAAAATCATAAAACTCTCTAGTTGTGATTTAAAATTTTCTGCAGGTACATTGAGGCCTGTTGCATTTTTTGAGAACGCAGTTTAAATGCTTTTTTTTGCTTCCCCATTGCACCTTTTGAGACCGCGGATTGAAAAATAATTTTTCTCCCTGACCAAAGTGTATTACGACACTAACCAGTGATTCGTTTAAGATAGTTGGAAAGATTGACAATTTCCCGTGCCCCTTAAAAGGGGTTGACGTCGGAAGGATGCCAAAATTCTGGATTATTTTAACTTGTAATTAATTTAAGTTTTAAAATCTTCAAGTTTATAAATAACATAAAATTTAACTCATTTAATTTTTAAAATGATTGGAAAATTTGTGCTTTTAAAATTTTGGCTTTTAGTGTTTTAAAATATCAAGGACATGAGTTTTTAAATATTTAGGTTGTTAAGTTTTTTAAAAAAATTAAGTATGACATTTAAAACATAAGTTTTCAGGGCTTAAAATTATTAAAAATTAAACTATAAAATTTAAACTCAGAAGACTTGAAAATATTTTAAAATTGAGCTAATCATACTTAGGCACCCAGAGCTTAGAAATCAATTCAAAATTGATTTTTTTTTTAAATTATTCTCATAGTGGAGAAGAATAATTCAAATCTAGAGTTTTCTAAAAATTTGAAATTAATATGTCAAATCAAAACGAGATTCTCAATGTTTCTGCTAGCGAACATAAGATGATTCTTTTTTAAAGCCTAAAATCATAATGCTCTTGCAAATACTTTAGCTCTGAATGATTTCACAATCTATATAAAGTCCATGTTTATTTTCCAAGTTAAATAAGAAATCTTGAAATGTGAGCCCACTCATAAGACTTAGATGAATACTACTTGAGCTACTCTAGAGCTATGCACTCCTTAGGGTGTTTATATAAGCAAGTTAATTACACATCTTTTCAAAATCTTATATATGCCTCCTAATGTAAAGTTTGCATTAAATTTGTGGCTTAAAAGTTATGGAAGCTTTTTTAAAACTCTTTAAGATATTCTAGTATATGAAATTAAATGTCAGCATGTGCTCTAACCGATATGTTGAAAGCTCAAATACTGGGCTCTAGAATGATGCGTGGGTTAATCCAATCTTCTTATCTATAGAATAGGGTTTTAAGTTCCACCCAACTAGTTTGATCCTTCTCATCGTAAAGGCTGGAGTTAATGTCTAGTAATTTTGAAGTAAATGTCCAAATCCTGAAATACGAATTTATAAGTACAAATCGTGAAACTAGTCTGATCCTATTCCTTGAAAGAATAGAAATCGACATAACTTATATCTTAAAAAATCTAAACTAACAAAATTAAATCTCTCACTTTAAATATAAATTTTTTAAATGTCTAATATTTCGATGTTGATCGTATTGATCTAAGATTTCATCCAAAGGGATCAATCGTTTACATTAAGATTTTTAAAGTAGTTAACTAAAATATTTAAGTTAAAATAAATCACTAAAAGCTAAAAGCAAATTTCATCCATCCTCCATAATAGTTTGTCTAGGGTCACAAGCTTCTAATTGGTTCGACTCAAAAAGAGTGAATCCATATCAAATGTATTAATATATTCATAATCAAAGTAATTTCATTCCAGTAAAGACATGGTTTGGGTCCTCTATTTGAGTGATTTTGCTATCAAATAACACCACAAAATAACAGTTATGACAAGTGCCCTCTGACCGAGTGATTGCCAGCAAATGATGTCATTATTACAATCACGTCCGCAGCCCATATGTTTCTCAATGACTTTCTACCTTCTAAGTTGTGAATCACATGGGTACAATTGATTTGCACAAAGCTTTCTATTAGCTAAGGTCGACTTAAATTTGTTCCCTTCGATAAACATCCACCACATATCTATAAAGATCTCTTAGATGACGCAACCCATGGCCAGTGACAAGAATCCTTCTGTTAGGTTGGGTCGACTACCTCCTCTTACTAAGTAGATTAAGTCTCTGTTTGGGAGCACTTTTTAGGTGCGGCGCGGGCATTCGCCGTGACTTCTCGCAAAAGCTGTCCGTTTTGTTCGCGACTTTGGGCAATTTGGCGGTAGCAGCGGGGCGAAAGCGGGCCGCGGGATATCTGTGGCTTCTCCCGCTTTCGACCTAAATTTTACCCTTTTCCNAAGCTCTGAATGATTTCACAATCTGTATGAAGTTCATGTTCATTTTCCAAGTTAAATAAGAAATCTTGAAATGTGAGCCCACTCATAAGACTTAGATGAATACCACTTGAGCTACTCTAGAGCTATGCACTCATTAGGGTGTTTATATAAGCAAGTTAATTACACAGTTTCAAAATCTTCTATATGCCTCCTAATGCAAAGTTCGCATTAAATTTGTGGCTTAAAAGTTATGCAAGCTTTTTTAAAACTCTTTAAGATATTCTAATATATGAAATTAAATGTCAGCATGTGCTCTAACCGATATGTTGAAAGCTCAAATACTGGGCTCTAGAATGATGCGCGGGTTAATCCAATCTTCTTGCCTATAGAATAGGGTTTTAAGTTCCACTCAACTAGTTTGATCCTTCTCATCGTAAAGGATTGAGTTAATGTCTAGTAATTTTGAAGTAAATGACCAAATCCTGAAATACAAATTTACAAGTACAAATCGTGAAACTAGTCTGAACCTATTCCTTTAAAGAATAGAAATCGACAGAACTTATATCTTAAAAAATCTAAACTAACAAAATTAAATCTCTCACTTTAAATATAAATATTTTAAATGCCTAATATTTCGATGTTGATCGTATTGATCTAAGATTTCATCCGAAGGGATCAATCTTTTACATCAATATTTTTAAAGTAGTTTACTAAAATATTTAAGTTAAAATAAATCACTAAAATTTAAAAACAAATTTTAAAATAAATCCACCCTCCATAATAGTTTGTCTAGAGACACAAGCTTCTAATTGGTTCGACTCAAAAAGAGCGAATCCATATCAAATGTATTAATATATTCATAATCAAAGTAATTTCATTCCAGTAAAGACATGGTCTGGGTCCTCTATTTGAGTGGTTTTGCTATCAATTAACACCACAAAATAACAGTTATGACAAGAGCCCTCTGACCGAGTGATTGCCACCAAATGATGTCATTATATTACAATCACGTCCGCAGCCCGTATGTTTCTCAATGACTTTCTACCTTCTAAGTTGTGAATCAAAAGGGTACAATTGATTTGCACAAAGCTTTCTATTAGCTAAGGTCGACTTAAATTTGTTCCCTTAGACAAACATCCACCACATATCTATAAAGATCTCTTAGTTGACGCAACCCATGGCCGGTGACAAGAACCCTTCTGTTGTATTGGGTCGACTACCTCCTCTTACTAAGTAGATTAGGAACCATGACGACTCGGGATGATAGAACCATGGAAACTTGATCGGGTTCCATCTTTATTTCCCCACCATCCACTTTAAGCATTAAGTGATGAATTCTAAAACTTAAATCCTAAGTCTGCTGCTATTATATGTAAGATTTTCAATTTTTAATGACTAGCCTTAATCAAAAGTGCTCTCATATTATAGAAAGGGGTAATTAGCCATAGGGACTTGCACCTATGAGAAATCTCGAACCCAGATCAAAAAGTACTCCCAAAAATAGAGTGAAATTTCTGGGTAGTGTCTTATCTACAATCTAATATGCCTTCTGAATATTCAACCCTCTAATGCTCTCTCTCTTTCTCAAAACAAAATATAATTAACTGCTGAGAATTATCAGGGTCTGGTCCTGAATTTTCAATGTCCACAGAGACTTGTCTCAACACGAGGGAAACAAAAAAAAACGATTAGGGAAAAGCATGAAAATAATTCGTATCAGGGCTCGACGTGGGTACTTTCCAGTTGAGAAGAAATACATTGGAGACGCAACCAAGGAGGATAGAAAATGGTATTTCGAGGAAAAATATGATTATACAGTGGGCAAAGAGTCTCCAAGTGCCACACAACAGATTCAATGATGGGATTAAGTGCAGATAACTATATCGCGGAATCTCATGTCAATGAAACAGATGGAAGCCAATAACAACCTTGAGATAATTAAGTTTATAATTTAGGTTCTTATAACACTTGATATTTATTTATTAAAATATATTCTAAAAATTATTATGATGTGATTCTTATATTTCATTTTTAATTTTTTTGAAAATTATTCATTATTAAATTTTAAAATAACATTTTGAATTAATTATGATGTCAGCTATTTAAATAATGAAGTATTAATTTTAAATTAATTTTTTTAAATTACATCATTTATGTCACATTTAAATAAATTTATAATTATGCAATTTGATTAGTGGTGAGACCTCCAATGATGGTGCAGAATGTTGGTCATTAAAAGAGAAGCATAAAATAAAGTTAAATGCACTTGAGAGAAGAATGCTTATGTGAACGAGTGGCGTCACACTTATAGATTAAATGTGAAACGAATATATCCATAAAAGTGTTGGTGTAGCTCCAGTTGCAGACAATGTTAGAGAGTCATCTTAGATGATTTGGTAACATTAAACGCCGTCCATCTAATGATCCGATTAGAAAAGTAGATGTTTTATTTTCAATTTATATTAAGAAAGATAGAGATAGACCTTAAAAGACTTTGGGCAAATCATATAAAAAAATAATCCTAATCTATTAGAATTAAATCACAATATGATACTCAATAGACACAAAAGAGAAAAAAAAGATTCATGCAGCAGATCCCATTTAGTGGAACTCACCCTTCAACTTTTAAATCTTAAAGCACCTTTTATTCATTTTAATCTTAAATGTCTTCCTTCAAAATTTTAATGTCCGAAGTAATTTGTAAAAATTTATTTAGAACTACTTCGTACAAACATTAGGCCCGCCCGCTTCTAGGTATCTAATCCGAAGTGCGTTTGACTATGACTGCATGGTCAAAAGGAACTAAAGAAAATATAGTGACAGTTTTGTAATTATAAAACATAGTAGGGGCAGTTGTTGTGCGGTTCATCTTTCCAATGCTCTGTAATGCTGATGCTCATTCTCCACCATTTATTTTTGATACGGAGTGGAAGCTAGCTGTGGCATAAAGTAGCGTTGCCCTTGAATTGCTGGCTTTGTTCTATATTGATTATCGCAAGTCACGGAGCATTATTTCCCCATCAGGTATCTTTTTACCGCGCGGTTTTCAATAGATCTATATCATGCGGATCCAAGGCTTTTTTTTTTTAATTGCTTTTCTTTTTCCTGATTGTTTCCATTTATTGAAGTAGGAATCCTTGCAATTCTTCCTTTGGTTTGCTGCATCATCGTTGAATATTTTGTTTGGTAACTCGTTTAGGACTTGGGGGTAATTTTTTTCCTGCATTTCTTCATATTCATCTTTCTTTTTGGTTAAGGAAGTGAAATTGGTCTCTGAACTTCACTTTCCAAAGGCCGGAGCTCTAAATCCTAGGATTGGGTGAGAAAGATGGAACTTTGGGTCCAAATCGAGTTCCTTTGTTGAGCTTGTGATTGATTGAGAATTGTGGTTTAATGTTTCTGGTATCTATTGGTTTGGGATTAGGTTGGGTTCTGAAACATTTGGAAGCAAGGGGCAATTTTCAAGGGTTGATTGTATNCTTGTGGTTGATTGAGAATTGTGGTTTAATGTTTCTGGTAACTATTGGTTTGGGATTAGGTTGGGTTCTGAAACATTTGGAAGCAAGGGGCAATTTTCAAGGGTTGATTGTATNCAATCTGCAGCTGCGCCAAACAGACCCTAAGAACCATGATGGCTCGGGATGATAGAACCATGGAAACTTGATTGGGTTCCATCTTTATTTCCCCACCATCCACTTTAAGCTTTAAGTGATGAATTCTAAAACTTAAATCCTAAGTCTGCTGCTATTATACGTAAAATTTTCAATTTTTAATGACTAGCTTTAATCAAAAGTGCTCTCATATTATAGAAAGAGGTAATTAGCCATAGGGGCTTGCGCCTATGAGAAATCTCGAACCCAGATCAAAAAGTACTCCCAAAAATAGAGTGAAATTTTTGGGTAGTGTCTTATCTACAATCTAATATGCCTTCTGAATATTCAACACTCTAATGCTCTCTCTCTCTTTCTCAAAACGAAATATAATTAAATGCTGAGAATTATCAGGGACTGGTCCTGAATTTTCAAAGCCCACAGAAACTTTCTCAACACGAGGGAAATAAAAAAAAACAATTAGGGAAAAACATGAAAATAATCCGTACCAGGGCTCTACGTGGGTAGTTTCCAATTGAGAAGAAATACATTGGAGACGCAGCCAAGGAGGATAGAAAATGGTGTTTCGAGGAAAAATATGATTATACAGTGGGCAAAGAGTATCCAAGTGCCACACAACAGATTCAATGATGGGATTAAGTGCAGATAACTATATCGCGGAATCTCATGTCAATGAGACAGATGGGAGCCAATAACAACCTTGAGATAATTAAGTTTATATTTTAGGTTATTACAACACTTAATATTTATTTATTAAAATATATTCTAAAAATTTTATCATGTGATTCTTATATTTCATTTTTTATTTTTTGGAAAAGTATTCATTTTTAAATTTAAAAATAACATTTTGAAATTATTATGGTGTCAGCTATTTAAATAATGAAGTATTAATTTTATATTAATTTTTTTTTAAATTACATCATTTATGTCACATTTAAATAAATTTATAATTATGCAATTTGATTAGTGGCGAGACCTGCAATGATGGTGCAGAATGTTGATTATTAAAAGAGAAGCATAAAATAAAGTTAAATGCAGCTGAGAGAAGAATGCTTATGTGAACGAGTGGCGTTACACTTATAGATTAAATGTGAAACGAATATATCCATAAAAGTGTTGGTGTAGCTCCAGTTGCAGACAATGTTAGAGAGTCATCTTAGATGATTTGGTAACATTAAACGTCGTCCATCTAATGATCCGATTAGAAAAGTAGATGTTTTATTTTCAATTTATATTAAGAAAGACAGAGATAGACCTTAAAAGACTTTGGGCAAATCATATAAAAAAATAATCCTAATCTATTAGAATTAAATCACAATATGATACTCAATAGACACAAAAGAGAAAAAAAGGATTCATGTAGCAGATCCCATTTAGTGGAACTCACCATTCAACTTTTAACTCTTAAAGTTCACCTTTTATTCATTTTAATCTTAAATGTCTTCCTTCAAAATTTTAATGTCCGAAGTAATTTGTAAAAAATTATTTAGAACTACTTCGTACAAACATTAGGCCCGCCCGCTTCTAGATATCTAATCCGAAGTGCGTTTGACTATGACTGCATGGTCAAAGGAACTAAAAAAAATATAGTGACAGTTTTGTAATTATAAAACATAGTAGGGGCAGTTGTTGTGCGGTTCATCTTTCCAATGCTCTGTAATGCTGATGCTCATTCTCCACCATTTATTTTTGATACGGAGTGGAAGCTAGCTGTGGCATAAAGTAGCGTTGCCCTTGAATTGCTGGCTTTGTTCTATATTGATTATCGCAAGTCACGGAGCATTATTTCCCCATCAGGTATCTTTTTACCGCGCGGTTTTCAATAGATCTATATCATGCGGATCCAAGG
>JXCR01145644.1:262664-293700 GCA_002079205.1 Phalaenopsis hybrid cultivar
TGTCAAAACTTAGCTTATTAGAAAGTTGTTATCTCTTCTTCTAGTGAGGTTGAGAATAACATCCCTCCTTCGGTAAGGGCAAGGTGATTATTCAGGTACTTTTTTAACTAATAATCTTGCATTACTTGTGATCTTCTTTCACAACTTTTAAAAGTCATGGATTTGATTAAACAATGTACAAACAAAGAAAAGGTGATTTAAAGCTTCTAATAATACTGATCCTTGTAAGAGGTGTCCCATGTTTAAGGGTCAGTTTGGGGCAGCTGCAACTTATTAAATAATGTGCTGATAAACTGATTAAAAATAATATGTTGATAAGCTAGATACGTTGACTATTAGAAATTTTTATTTTTTTGGAACAGTTAGACCGTTGCCAGAAAGCTGCCACCGCACCTAGATAGGTACGGTGTGAAAACGCTGCTTTCAACATTTTCAAAACGCATAAGCTGCCAAAACGCAGTTTACCCAAACAGTCCAGTTGCGTTTTCAAAACGTCACCGCACCAAATAAGTTGTCCCAAATNCAGTTTGGGGCAGCTGCAACTTATTAAATAATCTGCTGATAAACTGATTAAAAATAATATGTTGATAAGCTAGATACGTTGACTATTAGAAATTTTTATTTTTTTGGAACAGTTAGACCGTTGCCAGAAAGCTGTCACCGCACCTAGATAGGTGCGGTGTGAAAACGCTGCTTTCAACATTTTCAAAACGCATAAGCTGTCAAAACGCAGTTTACCCAAACAGTCCAGTTGCGTTTTCAAAACGTCACCGCACCAAATAAGTTGTCCCAAATGAACCCTAAGTGATTCCATCACTTTTTTTTTGGAAGGATTGGTAATGAAATTTGTATGCATCTCTCTAATCATTATTAATAATAGTACATTGAACCTTATTCAAATATTTCTTCTAGGGTTTTCCTTTTCTTCAACTATAAACAACTTACCATTAAGAGAGTGAGAAAAGACTTTCAAAGAATAATACAACTTCAAACATATATAATAAAATTAACTTCATAGAAAACAAAATCACAATCAATTGAAACTTAATTGGCAATCTTATAAAAATCAAATGTTTTCCCAAAAGAAGATTCCCCGTGTATTGAACAAATTTCCCTTAACATTACATATCGATGACTACATACGTCTAAATCCCTTAACATTCCATCTCCGCAACTATAATCTCCTAAGTATTATAATCATCCTACTCTAGAATTACAACCTCTGCCAAAAAAAAAAACGTATGCATCACAAAGCCCCAAATGCTTAGAAGAACTTTATAATGGCATTTCATAACTGCANACGTATGCATCACAAAGCCCCAAATGCTTAGAAGAACTTTATAATGGCATTTCATAACTGCAAAAATTTTCAAGCTTACATATTTGCAAGGGAAGAAATAATTTTTTGTACAGATTGACTATCTTCTTTCATGTGTGCATAGTACAAAGCTTTCAACTCCTCGAAAAAAAAAAGTCTTAACAAGGGGATTGATGCAGCATAAGGATCTCAAAATAAAGGAAGATGATGAAGGTCAAAAGGCATCAATATATCTAAATGGATGGTCTCTTTGGCATGTATTACATAAAAATATTATATTCATAAATGCATAGCCTTACAAGAGTTAAATTAAAAAAATAATAATGTCATAATATAAGCCTATTATCAGTTATCTTTATTTCTTATTAAACATGCGTGTGAAAAGAAAGAAAATGAAGGTATGTATGTGAAGCCAATTATCNAGTCTTAACAAGGGGATTGATGCAGCATAAGGATCTCAAAATGAAGGAAGATGATGAAGGTCAAAAGACATCAATATATCTAAATGGATGGTCTCTTTGGCATGTATTACATAAAAATTATATTCATAAATGCATAGCCTTACAAGAGTTAAATTTTAAAAAAATAATGTCATAATATAAGCCTATTANACAATCTTGGATGGGTGCTAGAAAAAATTGGAGACGAGCATTGACAGTGATCAGTGATGACATCAACCATGTTAATGGCAAAAGTCAATGAAAATTGNAAGAGTTTGTTTAGGATAGCTGTAGCATATTAAAAAATAGCTGTGAAGCTGTTGAAAAATAATATGATGTTTAAAAAACTGCGGTGACAATTACAATATTTTTTCTTTTTTTGAAAAAGTCAGACCGCGGCTAGAAATTTGCCATCGCACCCAGCCAGGGTCGTTGGGAAAACACAGATTTCAACGGTAATTCTTTAAAAAAAATGTGAAAACACAGTTTAAACAAATATACAAAACTGTGGTATTGTGATGCACCGCCAGCACACTGTCGCCCCTAATAGACCCTACCTCAAGACTCGTATCTAAGCCTATGTTTAGCTTGAACCAACCCACTTAATACTTTATTAATTATTTATTTTATTAAGTATATATTCATTCATATAAATTTTACTTGTTTATATAATTGTTCGATGTAAATCAAGCTAATTTTAACATAGTTCTACGAGAAAATTCTCGAGTCACCACTTGTGAGTTCGTGCCTTGCACATATCAATAGCCAACATCATTTCATCCCCATTACTTATTTTCGAAGCAAGGTTAGTAAAATAATATCAAATAATGAAAGTCAAGTGTTAGATGTAGTCTCATAAGGGGATGTAAAATAAAAGAAATATTCAATGCATGAGTTGATGATACATGATATAGTCATATAAAACATCAAAAAATTATGTAATAATATAGTTTTTTTTCATGTTTTAATTTGTGATCATTCATGCAAATAGTTTGTATGATTTTATAAGAGCAATTAATTCATTAAGGATCACTGCCCATGAACCATTATCTTGTCACCATGTCTGAATATCACATAATATATGTCATGGGAATGTCAAAATGCTTATATGCTTTCCAGGAAAAATACAAGGGGCTATTACATACATACCAAAACAATTCTTAATTATGTATTTGCATATTTAACACCCAAACTTTCATATTTACACTCATATAAACAACTTCACTTTTTTTTTTTAATTGCACCCCATAATTTTTATAATTTTACAGGAAAATCAGCTCCTCTTAGACATGAATATTATACGGGTAAAAAATCTCAACCAGAACCCGACCCGCCAACCCAAACCTGACCCATAAAATTACCTGTTTAGCATAAGAAATAATATCTATTCGGGTTTAGATCATGTCAATTTTGGGTCAACTCCAGATTTGTGTGTCGGTTTCAAATCAATTTAGGGTTGACAGGTTATTTTTGGGTTGGCGTCTTTGTAGGCCAGTGAAAATATTTTAACTCCAATTTAAGAATTTTTGGGATTTAAATCCTTCTGCAATATCCTTAAATTGGAGTTAGTAAACACTTTTATTTGACTTTAATAACCAAGTTGCACTGAACTATGAAATTACTCGAGAACAATTAATAAGATAAATTTGAGGTATTGACATGAGCCAATTTTACGTGATTTCACCGCTTTTATTTCCGCAATATCCTTCTGCTTTGCCTTATACATCATGGATCAAAAAATTAATCAGGTTATAATATTTAACCCTAATCCAATCCAAAAATTACTCGGGTCAACCCAAACTCTAATTTTCAAGTCGGGTTCAGCTCAAGTTAGCTTTTCCGATCAATTTTCAACACCCCTACCTAGGGTTTTTAGAAGTTTCTAACAAGCTTGCAAATTTCATACATATTAAATTGTTATAAAAACAATATGACACCAAAAAAAAATAAAATCAAAATTTAAATTAAGAAAAATAATGAAAGTGAAGGGTGTCATCTCCTTAGACAAAGATACTCTTGGATCTTGGTCTCCTTAAGCCTGATTTATTTCCTTATGTTAAATCAGTTTGGTGGTTAGGAATCTCTCAGAGAGCACACTTAACCAAGCATTTCATATTGCTTGTGGTAAATTACTATTTAATTTATATTTAATTATATGCTAATCTTCATAGTAAAAATGCAAAGTTAAAAATTGCATATATGACCAAAAGTTATGAGTAATTAAATAAATCATAATAATATGGCCTCTCTACAAAGTAACATTTTTTTCATTAATTTAAGATTGGTGCTAAAATGCTAATTTTTTTTTATATCTAACACTTTTAAAGGGTATGGATGTAAATATCCAAGTTTGGGTGATGAAAAATGTAATTACTTAAAAAATTGTGCTGTTAAAAGTCATTGCTTGTAACATTGTTTATAGGAGCAAGTCAACAACTACATAGCAGGATCTGATTGACAGCATTGAATAAGAACATTTTAGCAGATAAGTATGGTGATTAAATGTGAGAAATGATACCTCAAGGGTAAATTTGTAATTGCATGTGATTAAAATAGTAAATTCAGCACCAAACAAAGTATGATAATTAGAATTCATACTTATGTTTTAAGTCTGTTTTGCACTAAGTGTCTACTGATAATTAATAATAATGATATGTAAATACATAAATTTACTAGTATTAAAGGTGAAATATGCATATCCATGCGCACATCGGACTTGTGTGGTAACATACAGATAGGGTTGTTATCGACTGCTTTTGAGTTGAGTTGAGGTTGGCTTGAATAGATTGAGTGCATCTCGAAATCGGCTCGTGGCTTGTTATATTCAATTTCGGGCCAACTCGGCTCGAAATTGAATCGAGCTTGATCTGGCTCAAAATTGAAACTGGCTAAATTTGAGTTATTTGGATACATTTTAGCTCGCAATTGCCTCGAAATTGAAACTAGTTGTTTTAAATTGAGTTATTTTGATAAGTTCCAGCTCTAAATTGGCTTGTTGCTTCATATTTTCAATTTTATTTAAAACTATATATATATATATATATATATANAAGTATTTACCTGGTTCGGTCAAATGACCTACGTCCACGGGAAACGAATGCAATATTTTATTAAAGTAGTAGCTGAAATTTTTTAGCATATCTACAAGGACTCATTTGTTGTACACACAAGCACAANACCCCCTTCTTGAGAGAGAAATGGAGAGACCTTGAGTCAGAAGACAATTGAAGTTTGGAGGAGGAACTCAAATCTAACTCGCTTTTGCACTGCAGATCTGACGAATAGTTCTCACTCTTGTAGCTGTCAACCACTATCAACCATCGTCCATCAGACATCTTTGACCATCGTCGGTTGCCCCTAAATCATTGCAATGAAATTTCTTGTAGAATAATGATGTGTGATGCAGAATCTCGACATCATTACAAACGAACAAGACATCATGCAAAATAACAACCCATCATATGATGCAATGAAGAAGCCCAAAGATGTTGTAACAATGCATCCCAAATATAGTACAATGACACACCCTGGTGGCGTTGTAACAATGCACCTTGATGATAGTATAACAATTCATCCCACATACGGTGCAACACCACCTCTTGAGAATGGTTTAACAATGTGACCCGAATACGGTGCAACGACACACCCCCGGTGATGATGTAATAACACACCCCACAGACGATGCAATGACTTCTTCCGAAGACGGACACACCTGATGAAAATGTAATAACACATCTCAAATATGGTGTAATGATGCCTCTCAAAGATGGTGTGACAATGAACCCCATATATAGTGCAACGACGCACCCCGATGATGGTGTAACTACACAATCCACATATGGTGCAACGATGCCTCCCAATGACATTATTATATTGCACCCCAAATACATTGCAATAACACACCCCAATGACGGTGTAACAATGTACCCCACATATAGTGCAATAATGTCTCTTGAAGGTGGTGTAACAATGCACCTCAAATACGGTGTAATGACACACCCCAATGATGATTGTAATAACACACCCTACATAGTGTGCAACGACGCCTCTTGAAAATGGTATAGCAATACACATAGAAGACAACGACTCAATGGACTCATAAAGCTCTCTCCTTGTAGCTCATCATTACAACCTACGTGATCAATTATGACCTACGTGGTCCGAAGCTCGTGTAGCTCTTGACTCCCATCTTTGTGGCCTAAAAAAGTTATTACAACTCACCACTACGCCCACCCGACCAATTAAAGTCAATTAGTCCACAGCTCGTATAGCTTCACTTGGACCATTGTGACATACAGATGTTATCGTAGCTCCCCATTATGGCCTACATGGATTACAACTAGTGCAGCTTTCGACTCTAGCTTTTGCATCCTACGAGTGTTATCACAACTCACCACTATAATTTGCTTGACCAACTATGGCTTATGTGGTCTATAGCTCATGTAGGTTTCGAATCCTATCATTACGACCTCTGAATGTCTTTGCAAGTCACTGCTATTACTTATAAAACTTACAGCTCATGCAGCTTCTAAAACTTGCCTTTATGGCTACGATCATCATCATAATACAATTACAACTAATGTGACCAACTACGACCTATGTGGTGCACAACTCCAACTCATATAGCTCCAAACTCTAGTCTTAGTGGCTAAAGTACATCATCACAACTCATCACTAGGACCTATGTGATCAATTACGACTTATGCAGTCCACATATCATACCGCTCTCAAATCTGGCCCTTGTGAACTACAAATGTCATCGTAGTTCAACACTATGTCTTACATGACTTATGTCTTGTGCATCTCCCGACTCTAGCCTCTGCAGCTTACAAATGTCATCAAAACTCATCACTATGGACTTTATGGTTCACACCTCGTGTAACTCCTAACTTCGGTTTATGTGGCCTACAAATGTTATCATAGATAATCACAACGACCAACATGTCCAACTACGACCTACATGATTCACAACTCGTGCAACTAACGACTCCAACGATAACAACCTATAAACATCATCACATTTCACCATTACGACTTGAATAACCGCCCTAGGGCCTATGTGGCCATCAACACTAGCATTTTCTTACTGTCTTAAATAGTTAACAAACGCTCATGAAGTAATTATTTGCAAGCCACAAGACCAACCACTATTATGACTTTCAACTATGACATATACGACAAGCTAGTGTACACTCACTATCTACAACATTCACGATAAACTATTATCTCGATAGCAATCGAGTAAGATCTTTGCAACTCACTATCATTGGAAAATACATTCATTACATTCAGATTATGACTATTATCAATGAATTACTATTGTATATTTAAAATGATTAACTCTATAACTTCATCTTCCCTAATTCAGAAAAAATGTTAGATCTGTGTACTCACATTTCATAGCGAATTATTTCAACTTCGCTAGAGCCCACTCCCATTCCTAGGATTTTCCGCGTTAAAACTTGAGGCATCTTCTCTTTTTTTACTTCTCTTTAATTACTTGAGTTTACGTTGAATTTTTCATATAATTTTAAGACGATAATTCGTTACTCTATCTCCATAAACCTTCATCAAAATTATATTTCTAATACGACATAATTTTTATGTATTTACAAGTCCATTGTCTTAATTTTGCTTTTCATACCGATGGAATCAAAAATCGAAACCGGTCATACAAGTCCGTTTGTACCGCTCCCCGTTTATTTTTGGTTCCTAAACTGCAACGTACTACCGTCAGTCGTCACGTTGGCCTGCGGTCGGCTCCAAAACGGTAGCCATGGATCGATAACCTAACGATCTCTCCTTTCTCTTTCTTAAATTAAAAAGCAGTTACCCGTATCTTCTCCCTCTTTCTCTCTCCTCATTTCCAGTTTTACCGCACACTGACACTGCTTCTCGTGATGAGAGTTACCCTCTGCCGCTCTGCGCCACTCCGTTTTCCTCTCCGCTCTCAATTCCGACCTAACTCTAAAAATAACAATGGCCCCGTCTCCAATGAAGCATTAAGTAGCATTACCTCGAAGAAGGTCCCTAGTCTTTCCACGGGATTGGAGATTCCAGGTTTTCGAGGTGCTCTTGTATTTCTATCTGTTTGCTGCGGTGGTGGCGGTGGTTTAATGCAGCTGATTTGGTATCGCTCTATTACTCTGCGTTCTTCGAGTTTGAGAATCCGTATTGATTTCTTGTTGATTGATGCATTTATCGTGTTTGTTGTTGCAATTTGCCTATTGTTGTGGTAACGTGAATGTTTTGGAAAAGTTGATTTATCGGCATTTTTATTGTTCATGAATATTGTGAAGTAATAGTATTTTGTTGAATTTTATCTAATATGCGAGAGATTTGCTTCAGTTCATTGTCGCTAGTGGAAGGGAGATCCGTGCATCGTCTTCAGCCTTTATTTATTTATTTTTCCGATTTACAATGTGGAGGAATAGGCGCGTAAATGAGTCTAATGGAGCTCGAGCTTGATCTGGACTAGGCAGTCTAGTTTAAACTTGAGTTCAAGTTTAATTCTACTGATTTGAGTGGGCTTGTCTTTTGATAAAAGAGACAAGAAAATGGAGAACGGAAGGGTTTCTGACAATGAATCTATTGAAGAAAAAAAAAATGAAATGCCAAACAGAGTCAACAATTTAACATATTTTCAACACTATTTTTATGCATTGTGCTATAAAAAATGTGTTGTTGGTCTGCTGGATTCTCGTATATTGTGCTTCTTTTACATTTGAGATGCTACATAGATCTTGGTGTTGACAATGTGTTGGACTTGCTTTTAGGCCACATAGATTTTAATGTTTACCTACTGAATGTTTCTTTAGTTATGTTCAAATTTATTTCTTTTCTTTGTGAATGTGATGCTGCTAAAACAACAGTTTGGCAAATGACTTATGTGATCTAAATTGTTCTCTGATCTCTGAAGGATGTGAATCATGTTTAAATTGTGTTATTTTATAAAGCATTTATCAGAGTGCTCGAGTTCAAAATGTTATGTTTTCTATTTCTTAGGGCAGAGGTTACAAGGTCAAGATTGGTCTATGACCTACTTTAACTAGATATTCATTAGCTATGAATTTGATATGCAATTGGCCTCATCAATGTTTTAAAATAGCAGATCCAGGAACTGAGGTATTTTACCTTAGCAAGGCATACGGCCCAGACAGAGGGTTAAGGCTTACAATAGATTAAAAAAATCATAAAATTAAAAAATAACACATAAATATGACATGAAACTCTCAATATTTTTATTTAATTTAGATTCATAAAAACATAAACCACAGATCTCAATAATTTCTTGCTATCAAATGAAATTTTGAAACGAGGTTTAAGATATTCATTTAAAATTTAAATACATCATGATGATTTAGATTCATGGCAGTCTCGTCTTTACTCTCATCATCTTCAAAAGAATCATTATATATAATTACTTTGTTATTATCTTTTCATTTCATTGGCATATTCCAAATCTTCTTCAATCAATATATATATTTTTACTATTTATATTAATTAATATCATATAATTAAGATAAAATAATTAATTATATAGTTAATTAACTATATTTAAACTACATTTTGATTGTTTTGAGCTATTATAGAAGATAATATAATATAATATAATATTATATAATAATGGGAGATTTACATGCATACTGCACAATTCTAATATATTTACAAATCTAACACCTAAAGTTTGATACATACTTATATAACATTTTAGTGTAATTATCATTTAAAAAACTATGCATGCAATGGTGTGTTTTACCTTCAAAAGTTAATATTATTTCCAATTTGATGCTAATATTTGGGCGTTGTTTAGTAATATTAAATTTTTGGTGTTAAATAAGAATTATGCGGTATGTTTGTGCATCCATTATATACTATATATATATATANTAAGAATGCATCAAAATTTGTGCTTGATCAGATAAATTTTAAGACAACAAGTCAACCTTAGTTATCTTGTGAAAATTATATACTCCTAAGATTTTTTCTAAATGATAGAAAAATATTTGAAGTATTTATTGATTGAAAATATGGCAAAAAGACAATTATAAATAAGTAAGAATGAGGCCCATTGTATAAAAATTCATCCGAGATATACGTCTTGAGGCGCATCTCGAATTAAAATGTTAAAAAACTGTTGAGGCTTGAGCCTCAATGCCACTAATAAGGCTTATATAATATTTATCTGAAATGTACAACTTGGGGCATTTGAGGGAGCGACCAATTATTTTATGTGTATGAATGTATATATATATATATATATATATGTATATATATATATATAGTATATATATATGTATGTATATATATATGTATGTATATATATATGTATGTATATATATATGTATGTATATATATATGTATGTATATAGTATATAATGGATTTACAAACATACCACATAATTCTTATGTATTTACATCTTTAACACCAAAACTTTAATATTACTAAGACAACGCCCAAATATTAGCATCAAATTGGAAATAATATTAATTTTTGAAGGTAAAATACACCATTGCATGCATACTTTTTTAAATGATAATGACACTAAAATGTTATATATGTATGTATCGAACTTTAGGTGTTAGATTTGTAAATATATTAGAATTGTGCAGTATGCATGTAAATCTCCCATNTATTGCATGCATACTTTTTTAAATGATAATGACACTAAAATGTTATATAAGTATGTATCGAACTTTAGGTGTTAGATTTGTAAATATATTAGAATTGTGCAGTATGCATGTAAATCTCCCATTATTATATAATATTATATTATATTATATTATCTTCTATAATAGCTCAAAACAATCAAAAGGTAATTTAAATATAGTTAATTAACTGTATAATTAATTATTTTATCTTAAATATATGATATTAATTAATATAAATAGTATATATATATATATATATATTGATTGAAGAAGATTTGGAATATGCCAATGAAATGAAAAGATAATAACAAAGTAATTATAAATAATGATTTTTTTGAAGATGATGAGAGTAAAGACGAGACTGCCATGAATCTTAATCATCATGATGTATTTAAATTTTAAATGAATATCTTAAACCTCGTTTCAAACTTTCATTTGATATCAACAAATTATTGAGATTTGTGATTAATGTTCTTATGAATCTAAATTAAATAAAAATATTGATAGTTTCATGTCATATTTATGTGTTATTTTTTAATTTTATGATTTTTTTTTATCTATTGTAAGCCTTAACCCTCAATCTGTCTGGGCGTATGCCTTGCTAAGGTAAAATACCTCAGTTCCTGGATTTGCTATTTTAAAACGTTGATGAGGCCAATNGCGTATGCCTTGCTAAGGTAAAATACCTCAGTTCCTGGATTTGCTATTTTAAAACGTTGATGAGGCCAATTCCATATCAAATTCATAGCTAATGAATATCTAGTTAAAGTAGGTCATCGACCAATCTTGACCTTGTAACCTCTGCCCTAAGAAATAGAAAACATAACATTTTGAACTCGAGCACTCTGATAAATGCTTTATAAAATAACACAATTTAAACATGATTCACATCCTTCAGAGATCAGAGAACAATTTAGATCACATAAGTCATTTGCCAAACTGTTGTTTTAGCAGTATCACATTCACAAAGAAAAGAAATAAATTTGAACATAACTAAAGAAACATTCAGTAGGCAAACATTAAAATCTATGTGGCCTAAAAGCAAGTCCAACACATTGTCAACACCAAGATCTATGTAGCATCTCAAATGTAAAAGAAGCACAATATACGAGAATCCAGCAGACCAACAACACATTTTTTATAGCACAATGCATAAAAATAGTGTTGAAAATATGTTAAATTGTTGACTCTGTTTGGCATTTCATTTTTTTTTTTTTCTTCAATAGATTCATTGCCAGAAACCCTTCCGTTCTCCATTTTCTTGTCACTTTTATCAAAAGACAAGCCCACTCAAATCAGTAGAATTGAACTTGAACTCAAGTTTAAACTAGACTGCCTAGTCCAGCTCAAGCTAGAGCTCCATTAGACTCATTTACGCGCCTATTCCTCCACATTGTAAATCGGAAACATAAATAAATAAAGGCTGAAGACGATGCACGGATCTCCCTTCCACTAGCGACAATGAACTGAAGCAAATCTCTCGCATATTAGATAAAATTCAACAAAATACTATTACTTCACAATATTCATGAACAATAAAAATGCCGATAAATCAACTTTTCCAAAACATTCACGTTACCACAACAATAGGCAAATTGCAACAACAAACACGATAAATGCATCAATCAACAAGAAATCAATACGGATTCTCAAACTCGAAGAACGCAGAGTAATAGAGCGATACCAAATCAGCTGCATTAAACCACCGCCACCACCGCAGCAAACAGATAGAAATACAAGAGCACCTCGAAAACCTGGAATCTCCAATCCCGTGGAAAGACTAGGGACCTTCTTCGAGGTAATGCTACTTAATGCTTCATTGGAGACGGGGCCATTGTTATTTTTAGAGTTAGGTCGGAATTGAGAGCGGAGAGGAAAACGGAGTGGCGCAGAGCGGCAGAGGGTAACTCTCATCACGAGAAGCAGTGTCAGTGTGCGGTAAAACTGGAAATGAGGAGAGAGAAAGAGGGAGAAGATACGGGTAACTGCTTTTTAATTTAAGAAAGAGATAGGAGAGATCGTTAGGTTATCGATCCATGGTTACCGTTTTGGAGCCGATCGCAAGCCAACGTGACGACTGACGATAGTACGTTGCAGTTCAGGAACCAAAAATAAACGGGGAGCGGTACGAACGGGTTTGTATGATCGGTTTCGATTTTTGATCTCATCGGNAGGAACCAAAAATAAACGGGGAGCGGTACGAACGGGTTTGTATGATCGGTTTCGATTTTTGATCCCATCGGTGTGAAAAGCAAAATTAAGACAATAGATTTGTAAATACATAAAAATTATGTGATGATACTGTAGGCTTTAGCATCATATTAGAAATATTATTTTGATGGAGTTTTATGGAGATAGATTAACGAATTATCGACTTAACATTACATAAAAATTCAACGTAAATTCAAGTAATTAAATAAAAGTAAAAAAGAGAAGATACCGCAAGTTTTAATGCGAAAAATCTTAAGAATGAGAGTGGGCTCTAGCGAAATTTAAATAATTCACTATGAAAGGGGAGTACAAAGACCCAATATTTTTTCTGAATTAGGGAAGATGAAGTTATAAAGTTAATCATTTTAAATGTACAATAGTGATTCATCGATAATAGTCATAGTCTGGTGGTAATGAATCTAGTTTTCAATGATAGTGAGTTGCAAGGGTCTTAGTCGATTGCTATCGAGACAATAGTTTTTTGAATGTTGTAGATAGTGAGTGTACACTAGCTTGTCGTATATGTCATAGTTGAAAGTCGTGATGGTGGTTGGTCTTGTGGCTTGTAGATGATTACTTCATGAGCGTTTGTTGACTACATATAACATAGTAAGTAAATGCAAGAGTTGATGGCCACATAGGCCCTAGGGCGGTTATTTAAGTCGAAATGGTGAAATGTGATGATGTTTATAGGTCGTTATGGTTGGTGTTGTTAGTTGCACGAGCTGTGAACCACGTAGGCCGTAGTTGGACATGTTGGTCCTTGTGATGAGCTGTGAAAACATTTGTAGGCCACATATACTGAAGTCAGGAGTTACACGAGCTGTGAACCATAAAGTCCATAGTGATGAATTGTGATGACATTTGTACGCCGCAGAGGCTAGAGTCGGGAGATGCACAAGATATAAGCAATGTAGGACATAGTGTTGAGCTACGATGACATTTGTAGTTCACAAGGGCCAGATTTGGGAACAGTATGATATGTGGACCGCATAAGTTGTAATTGGTCACATAGGTCTTGGTGATGAGTTGTGATGATGTTCGTTGGCCACTAAGTCTGGAGTCTAGAGCTTAAGTTGGAGTTGTGCACCACATAGGCCGTAGTTGGTCACATTAGTCGTAATTGTATTATGATGATGATAGTAGCCATAAAGGCAAGTTTTGGAAGTTGCACGAGTTGTAAGTTTTATAAGTAATAGCAGTGACCTGCAAAGACATTCAGAGGTCGTAGTGGTAGGATTCAAGACCTGCATGAGTTATAGACCACATAAGCCATAGTTGGTCAAGAAAATCATAGTGGTGAGCTGTGATAACACTCGTAGGATGGAAAAGCTAGAGTTGGAAGTTGCACTAGTTGTAATCCATGTAGGCCATAATGCGGAGCTACGATGACGTCTGTATGTCATAATGGTCCAAGTGAAGAGCTATACGAGTTGTGGACTAATTGGCTTTAGTTGGTCGGGTGGGCGTAGTGGTGAGTTGTAATAACTTTTTTAGGCCACAAAGATGGGGGTCAGGAGCTGCACGAGCTCCGGACCACGTAGGTCATAATTGGTCACGTAGGTTGTAATGGTGAGCTACAAGGAGAGAGCTTTATGAGTTCATTGAGTCGCCGTCTTCGATGTGCATTGTTATACCATTTTCAAGAGGCGTCGTTGCACACTATGTAGGGTGTGTTATTACATCATCATTGGGGTGTGTCATTACACCGTATTTGAGGTGCATTGTTACACCGCCTTCAAGAGACATTATTGCACTATATGTGAGGTACATTGTTACACCGTCATTGGGGTGTGTTATTGTAATGTATTTGGGGTGCAACATAATAATGTCATTGGGAGGCGTCGTTGCACTATATGTGGACTGTGTGGTTACACCGTCATCCGGGTGCGTCGTTGCACTATATCTGGGTTCATTGACACACCATCTTTGGGAGGCGTCATTACACCATATGTGAGATGTGTTATTACATTGTCATAACGTGTGTCGTTGCATCGTATTAGAGGAGCAATTGTTGCACCGTCTTTGGAAGAAGTCATTGAATCGTCTGTGGGGTGTGTTGTTACATCATCACCGAGGGTGTGTCGTTGCACCGTATTCGGGTTATATTGTTACACCATTTTCAAGAGGTGGTGTTGCACCGTATGTGGGATGCATTGTTATACTATCATCAGGGTGCATTGTTACAATGCCATCAGTGTTTCGTTGCACTATATTCGGGATTGTTACAACATCTTTGGGCATCTTCATTGCATCATATGATGGGTTGTTATTTTGCATGATGTCTTGTTCGTTTGTAATGTATGTCTGGATTCTGCATCGCACGTCATTATTCCACAAGAAATTTCATTGCAACGATTCAGGCACAACCGACGATGGTCAAAGATGTCTGATGGACGATGGTCGATAGTGGTTGGCAACTGCAAGCGTGGTAAATATTCGTCAGATCTGCAGTGCAAAAGCGAGTTAGATTTGAGTTCCTCCTCCAAACTTCAATCGTCTTCTGACTCAAGATCTCTCCCTTTCTCTCTCAAGAAGGGGGTAGGGCTCTATTTATAGAGTTCATATTGCAAAATAAAGAAAGAATCTAAACCATTCCAATTGTACGTCATAGGGAGGTTACCCAAATCAAACAATGTTCTGTGGATATTTAAGTGACTTAACAATATCAGAATTGAGTGATCTTGATATTGTTGGATTATTTTTGTCAATAATCTTAATTTGACTATATGCATATCATATTTGGAATTCATTTGACCTTCCAATTATGTATTGAAAGTTTTTAAAAGTAGTTACATGACATGATCTGAGCTTGATTTGACTCGAATTGGACTATTTTTTAATCGTTGGGTCCATCTCGTCGAGCCAGTCAGTTTCACAATAAGTTTGTTGGAATTGTATTTCTAGATGACTTTTAATCAAAATTTGAATATTTTTTTCTCAAAAAATTACCTCGAGATTCGAGCCAAATGATAACTTTTTTATGAAGAATAAATTTACAATATTTTTTTAATTAGATACATATTCTCTTACATATATTTTTAATATGAAAATATTACAATCATAAATATTAAATAATGTTAAATATGAGAATGTCTGAGAACTGTGTGGTTCGAGTCGATTTCAAGCCATACATGAATTAGCTCAAACTGGCTCGAGATCTGAAGTACTATTTTTATAAAATCTATATATATAGTTTTAAATAAAATTGAAAATAAGAAGCAACAAGCCAATTTAGAGCTGGNCAGGTGTGTCTTTGCATCGTATTAGAGGAGCAATTGTTGCACCGTCTTTGGAAGAAGTCGTTGAATCATCTGTGGGGTGTGTTGTTACATCATCACCGGGGATGTGTCGTTGCACCGTATTCGGGTTACATTGTTACACCATTTTCAAGAGGTGGTGTTGTGCTGTATGTGGGATGCATTGTTATACTATCATCAGGGTGCATTGTTACAATGCCATCAGAGTGTTTCGTTACACTATATTCGGGATGCATTGTTACAATATCTTTGGGCATCTTCATTGCAGCATATGATGGGTTGTTATTTTGCATGATGTCTTGTTTGTTTGTAATGTATGTCTGGATTCTGCATCGCACTTCATTATTCCACAAGAAATTTCATTGCAACGATTCAGGCACAATCGACGATGGTCAAAGATGTCTGATGGACGATGGTCGATAGTGGTTGGCAACTGCAAGCGTGGTAAATATTCGTCAGATCTGCAGTGCAAAAGCAAGTTAGATTTGAGCTCCTCCTCCAAACTTCAATCGTCTTCTGACACAAGGTCTCTCCTTTTCTCTCTCAAGAAGGGGTAGGGCTCTATTTATAGAGTTCATATTGCAAATAAAGAAAGAATCTAAACCATTCCAATTATACGTCACAGGGAGGTTACTCAAATCAAACAATGTTCTGTGGATATTTAAGTGACTTAACAATATCAGAATTGAGTGATCTTGATATTGTTGGATTATTTTTGTCAATAATCTTAATTTGACTATATGCATATCATATTTGGAATTCATTTGACCTTCCAATTATGTATTGAAAGTTTCCAAAAGTAGTTACATGACATGATTTGAGCTTGATTTGACTCGAATTGGACTATTTTTTAATCGTTGGGTCCATCTCGTCGAGTCAGTCAGTTTCACAATAAGTTTGTTGAAATTGTATTTCTAGATGACTTTTAATCAAAATTTGAATACTTTTTTCTTAAAAAATTACCTCGAGATTCGAGCCAAATGATAACTTTTTTATGAAGAATAAATTTACAATATTTTTTTAATTAGATACATATTCTCTTACATATATTTTTAATATGAAAATATTACAAACATAAATATTAAATAATGTTAAATATGAGAATGTTTGAGAACTGTGTGGTTCGAGCCAATTTCAGGCCATACATGGATTAGCTCAAACTGGCTCGAGATATGAAGTACTTTTTTTATAAAATCTATATATATAGTTTTAAATAAAATTGAAAATAAGAAGCAACAAGCCAATTTAGAGCTGGAACATATCAAAATAACTCAATTTAAAACAACTAGCTTTGATTTTGAGGCAATTGCGAGCTAAAATGTATCCAAGTGACTCAAATTTAGTCGGCTTCGATTTTGAGCCAGATCAAGCTCGATTCAATTTCGAGCCGAGTTGGCTTGAAATTGAATATAACGAGCCACGAGTCGATTTCGAGATGCACTCAATCTATTCAAGCCAACCTCAACTCAACTCGAAAGCACTCGATAACAGCCCTATCTGTATGTTACCACACAAGTCTAATGTGCGCATGGAAATGCATATTTCACCTTTAATACTAGTAAATTTATGTATTTACATATCATTATTATCAATTATCAGTAGACACTTAGTGCAAAACAGAGTTAAACATAAGTATGAATTCTAATTATCATACTTTGTTTGGTGCTGAATTTACTTTTTTAATCACATGCAATTACAAATTTACCCTTGAGGTATCATTTCTCACATTTAATCACTATACTTATCTGCTAAAATGTTCTTATTCAATGCTGTCAATCAGATCCTGCTATGTAGTTGTTGACTTGCTCCTCTAAATAATGTTACAAGCAATGACTTTTAACAGCAGAATTTTTATCACCCAAACTTAGATATTTACATCCATGCCCTTTAAAAGTGTTAGGTATAAAAATAAATTAGCATTTTAGCACCAATCTTAAATTAATGAAAAAAATGTTACTTTGTAGGGAGGCCATATTATTATGATTTGCTTAATTACTCATAACTTTTGACCATATATGCAATTTTTAACTTTGCATTTTTACTATAAAGATTAGCATATTNTCATCGGTGTGAAAAGCAAAATTAAGACAATAGATTTGTAAATACATAAAAAATATGTGATGATACTTAGGCTTTAGCATCATATTAAAAATATTATTTTGATGAAGTTTTATGGAGATAGACTAACGAATTATCGTCTTAACATTACATAAAAATTCAATGTAAATTCAAGTAATTAAATAAAAGTAAAAAAGAGAAGATACCACAAGTTTTAATGCGAAAAATCTTAAGAATGAGAGTGGGCTCTAGCGAAGTTGAAATAATTCACTATGAAAGGGGAGTACAAAGACCCAACATTTTTTCTGAATTAGGGAAGATGAAGTTACAAAGTTAATCATTTTAAATGTACAATAGTGATTCATCGATAATAGTCATAGTCTGGTGGTAATGAATCTAGTTTTCAATGAAAGTGAGTTGCAAGGGTCTTAGTCGATTGCTATCGAGACAATAGTTTATCGTGAATGTTGTAGATAGTGAGTGTACACTAGCTTGTCGTATATGTCATAGTTGAAAGTCGTGATGGTGGTTGGTCTTGTGGCTTGCAGATGATTACTTCATGAGCGTTTGTTAACTACATATGACATAGTAAGTAAATGCAAGAGTTGATGGCCACATAGGCCCTAGGGCGATTATTTAAGTCGTAATGGTGAAATGTGATGATGTTTATAGGTCGTTATGGTTGGTGTTGTTAGTTGCACGAGCTGTGAACCACGTAGGCCGTAGTTGGACATGTTGGTCCTTGTGATGAGCTGTGAAAACATTTGTAGGCCACATATACTGAAGTCAGGAGTTACACGAGCTGTGAACCATAAAGTCCATAGTCATGAATTGTGATGACATTTGTAAGTCGCAGAGGCTAGAGTTGGGAGATGCACAAGATATAAGCAATGTATGACATAGTGTTGAGCTACGATGACATTTGTAGTTCACAAGGGCCAGATTTGGGAGCAGTATGATATGTGGACCGCATAAGTTGTAATTGGTCACATAGGTCCTGGTGATGAGTTGTGATGATGTTCGTTGGCCACTAAGACTGGAGTCTAGAGCTTAAGTTGGAGTTGTGCACCACATAGGCCGTAGTTGGTCACATTAGTCGTAATTGTATTATGATGATGATTGTAGCCATAAAGGCAAGTTTTGGAAGTTGCACGAGCTGTAAGTTTTATAAGTAATAGCAGTGACCTGCAAAGACATTCAGAGGTCGTAATGGTAGGATTCAAGACCTGCATGAGCTATAAACCACATAAGTCATAGTTGGTCAATAAAATCATAGTGGTGAGCTATGATAACACTCGTAGGATGGAAAAGCTAGAGTTGGAAGTTGCACTAGTTGTAATCCATGTAGGCCATAATGCAGAGCTACGATGACGTTTGTATGTCACAATGGTCCAAGTGAAGAGCTCTACAAGTTGTGGACTAATTGGGTTTAATTGGTCGGGTGGGTGTAGTGGTGAGTTGTAATGACTTTTTTAGGCCACAAAGATGGGGGTCAGGAGCTGCACGAGCTCCGGACCACGTAGGTCATAATTGGTCACGTAGGTTGTAATGGTGAGCTACAAGGAGAGAGCTTTATGAGTCCATTGAGTCGTCGTCTTCGATGTGAATTGCTATACCATTTTCAAGTGGCGTCGTTGCACACTATGTAGGGTGTGTTATTACATCATCATTGGGGTGTGTCATTACACCGTATTTGAGGNCCTCAATTTAAAACAACTAGTTTCGATTTTGAGGCAATTGCGAGCTAAAATGTATCCAAATAACTCAAATTTAGCCGGCTTCGATTTTGAGCCAGATCAAGCTCGATTCAATTTCGAGCTGAGTTGGCCCGAAATTGAATATAACGAGCCACGAGTCGATTTCAAGCTGCACTCAATCTATTCAAGCCAACCTCAACTCAACTCGAAAGCACTCGATAACAGCCCTATCTGTATGTTACCACACAAGTCTGATGTGCGCATGGAAATGCATATTTTACCTTTAATACTAGTAAATTTATGTATTTACATATCATTATTATCAATTATCAGTAGACAGTGCAAAACAGAGTTAAACATAAGTATGAATTCTAATTATCATACTTTGTTTGGTCCTGAATTTATTTTTTTAATCACATGCAATTACAAATTTACCCTTGAGGTATCATTTCTCACATTTAATCACTATACTTATCTGCTAAAATGTTCTTATTCAATGCTGTCAATCAGATCCTGCTATGTAGTTGTTGACTTGCTCCTCTAAATAATGTTACAAGCAATGACTTTTAACAGCACTATTTTTATCACCCAAACTTGGATATTTACATCCATGCCCTTTAAAAGTGTTAGGTATAAAATAAATTAGCATTTTAGCACCAATCTTAAATTAATGAAAAAAATGTTACTTTGTAGAGAGGCCATATTATTATGATTTATTTAATTACTCATAACTTTTGACCATATATGCAATTTTTAACTTTGCATTTTTACTATAAAGATTAGCATATTATTAAATATAAATTAAATAGTAATTTACCACAAGTAATATGAAATGCTTGGTTAAGTGTGCTCTCTGAGAGATTCCTAACCACCAAACTGATGTAACATAAGGAAATAAATCAGGGTTAAGGAGACCAAGATCCAAGAGTATCTATGTCTAAAGAGAAGACACCCTTCAGTTTCATTATTTTTCTTAATTTAAATTTTGATTTTTTTTTTTTTGGTGTCTTATTGTTTTTATAATAATTTAATATTTATGAAATTTGAAAGCTTGTTAGAAACTTCTAAAAACCCTAGGTAGGGGTGTTTAAAATTGATCGGAAAAGCTAACTTGACCTGAACCCGACTTGAAAATTAGAGTTCTGATTGACCCGAGTAATTTTTGGGTTGGATTCGGGTTAAATATTATAACCTGATTAATTTTTCGACCCATGATGTGTAAGGCAAAGCAGAAGGATGTTGCGGAAATAAAAGCGGTGAAATCACGTTAAATTGGCTCATATCAATACCTCAAATTTATCTTATTCATTGTTCTCGGGTAATTTCATAGCTCGGTGCAACTTGGTTATTAAAGTAAAATAAAAGTGTGTAATTGTCATTTCAAGGTTAATCATAATTAATGTTCAATAACTTAGCAATTTTGTTAACTTCCTTCATACTAAACCCAATAAATCCAAAAAATTCTTAAATTGGAGTTAAAATATTTTCACTGGCCTACAAAGACGCCAGCCCAAAAATAACCTGTCAACCCTAAATTGATTTGAAATCGGCACACAAATCTGGCGGTGTGTTGGTGGTGCGGCACAACACCGCAGTTTTGTCTATTTGTTTAAACTGTGTTTTCACATCTTTTTCANCGTCAACCCTAAATTGATTTGAAATCGGCACACAAATCTGGTGGTGTGTTGGTGGTGCGGCACAACACCGCAGTTTTGTCTATTTGTTTAAACTGTGTTTTCACATCTTTTTCAAATAGTTACCTTTGAAATCTGTGTTTTCCCAACGGCCCTAGCTGGGTGCGATGACAGATTTCTAGCCGCGATCTGACCTTTTCAAAAAAGAAAAAATATTATAATTGTCACCATAGTTTTTTAAACATCAGATTATTTTTCAACAGCTTCACAACTATTTTTTAATATGTTGCAGCTATCCTAAACAAAACTCTTAGTTATAGGTGTAACATATGAACTCTTGGTATAAGAAAACCATACTTGTGATAATCAGTGTGATGCACTCTTTTAGCCTTCATGAACTCTCAGAATGTTATCCCGAGGTCTTAAGTTGAATAATTCTTCGAATAAGTCGAACATTTATGAACCCTAGAAGTCCTTATGGTTATATCATTAATAATAATCCTATCCATCTTGCTAAGTGGTGCAATAGTAGTAGATGGAAGCATTATCAACAACATGATTACAATATGTAGTCACTTGAGTGTGGCAACAAAAAGATTTTTTTTTTTTCTTTATGATTGTAAATAATTCAAAGAATAGTAACTATAATCTAATATATGGACATGTGGAGANTTGGGTGCGATGACAGATTTCTATCCGCAGTCTGACTTTTTCAAAAAAGAAAAAATATTGTGATTATCACCGTAATTTTTTAAACATCAGATTATTTTTCAACAGCTTCACAACTATTTTTTAATATACTGCAGCTATCCTAAACAAACTCTTAGTTATAAGTGTAACATCTGAACTCTTGGGATAAAAAAAAAAACATACATAGTGATAATCAGTGTGATGCACTCTTTTAGCCTTCATGAACTCTCAGAATGTTATCTCGAGGTCTTAGGTTGAATAATTCTTCGAATAAGTCGAACATTTATGAACCCTAGAAGTCGTTATGGTTATATCATTAATAATAATCCTATCAATCTTGCTAAGTGGTGCAATAGTAGTAGATGGAAGCATTATCAACAACATGATTACAATATGTAGTCACTTGAGTGTGGCAACAAAAATAAATTTTTTTTTTCTTTAGGATTGTAAATAATTCAAAGAATAGTAACTATAATCTAATATATGGACATGTGGAGATAAATTTTTGGGGCACTTGCATACATATCACATAGTTCTTATCAATTTACATATCTAACAACTAAAAATTTATATTTACATGCATACCATTCAAATCTTTAACATTAGATCAAAAATACCATCATAATCACCTTTTTAAAAGTGAAGTATACATTTTCATGAATAGGTTCATGAAAACAAACTATTATAAGTGTAAATATCAAACTTCGGTAGATTATGACGGTGGTATTTTTGAAGTGCTTCGAAAGATTTGGGTGGTATAGAATGTAAAAAAAAAAATAAAGTTTAAATGTTAGATATGTAAATACATAGGAATTGAATGGTAAGTATGTAAATGACCCAAAAAAGAATTAGCCCTGCTCTGCATTATTATCAACACAAAGTTGAATCAGTAAATAACCAGAATGACACCAAGCATCTGAAGCTCAAATCCAGAGCAAAATCTGTGAAACAAATTCAGAAAAAAATTACAAATATGTCCCAGGGTTAAGAATGCAAAAAAAAACAATTTTAAAGCATTTTAACCATTAACATTACAACAAAATCACATCTTACATCATTCCATCACAGCAACACCACNCCTTGCATACATATCACATAATTCTTATCAATTTACATATCTAACAACTAAAGATTTATATTTACATGCATACCATTCAAATCTTTAACATTAAATCAAAAATACCATCATAATCACCTTTTTAAAAGTGAAGTATACATTTTCATGAATAGGTTCATGAAAACAAACTATTATAAGTGTAAATATCAAACTTCGGTAGATTATGACGGCGGTATTTTTGAAGTGCTTCGAAAGATTTGGGTGGTATAGAATGTAAAAAAAAAAATAAAGTTTAAATGTTAGATATGTAAATACATAGGAATTGAATGGTAAGTATGTAAATGACCCAAAAAAGAATTAGCCCTGCTCTGCATTATTATCAACACAAAGTTGAATCAGTAAATAACCAGAATGACACCAAGCATCTGAAGCTCAAATCCAGAGCAAAATCTGTGAAACAAATTCAGAAAAAAATTACAAATATGTCCCAGGGTTAAGAATGCAAAAAAAAACAATTTTAAAGCATTTTAACCATTAACATTACAACAAAATCACATCTTACATCATTCCATCACAGCAACACCACCAGCTGCTTTAATCTTCTCTATAATCCCACCAGCCTCCTCCTTGGTGATCCCTTGCTTCAGAACAACTGGCACCTTCTCCACCAAATCCTTGGCTTCCTTCAATCCAAGATTGGTGAAGGCTCTGACTTCTTTGATCACCTTGATTTTCGCCGCAGCGTCAAACTTCTCGAGCTTGACATTGAATGCCGTTTTCTCGGCCTTCTTTTCTTCGACCTTTTCGGGAGCGGATTGAGAGCCGGCGGCGAACCCCAACCCTTCGGAAGATATTTTCTGCAACCTTAGATGCTTCAGCCGGTGNCATTCTACTATTAACATCCCCATCTATATCACCATCGCTTTGGACAACGGACCCAAGATATCTGATCATTCACACCTTTTAATAATTTGATCACCCAAAGTCACACTTCTGTCACTAGAGTTATTACTACCCAAGATATCTAAATCGTTCACACTTTTTAATAATTTGATCACCCAAAGTCACACTTCTGTCACTAGAGCTATTACTACTAAAATTACATTCATGTATTGCACTTCTGTCACTAGAGCTATTACTACTAAAATTACATTCCATGTATTCAGTTTTAGTTCTACTTGATGAAGGCCTTTAGACTCCAATGTAGACCTCCATAATTCAAGTTTTTCCTGGGTTTTTTCTCTCAAAGGCCTTTAGACTCCAATGTAGACCTCCATAATTCAAGTTTTTCCTGGGTTTTTTCTCTCGCTTATCCACGAGAAGAACATCATCAGCAAAAAGCATACACCAAGGTACATCCTCTTGTAGATGTNTCGTTAGGAACGTGGTTGGAATAAAGGCGAGAGAATTGGGATAGTATTGGATGCTTGGTTGAGGAGTTGGAAGGAAGGAGGGTTCTCAAGGTAGGAGAGAATCTCATTGAGGAATGGTTGCAGGATTGAGCCTTTACTTCACTTTTTATGAAGCTTTAATACACCTTGGCTTTACCTGCAGGAAATAAAAATGTCATGTTTTATGTTGTATAAGGGGAAGCAGAGGATTAGATCAATAAATTGGGGAGTTGCATGAAATCAGCTTCGCCATTAAAAGGAACTTTACTTTATTACAGGGGATGTAAATTTCAGAAAATCATAATTGAAATTGACAAAACCAATCAAGGATAGAAATATCAGCAAAATGAATGAAAAATGTCAAAGCAAAGAAATAGAAGCTTCATTGCAACAAGTGAGGATGTTGCAGGTTGATTGCTTGCGAAATCTTTACCGGAAAATAAACTCTATGACTAAAATGGCCCCATGCTTAAATCCTTCCCATCAAAAACAGGAATCAGAAATACAAGAAAATCTATTCCNGGATTATATGAATAAATTGGGGAGTTGCAGTAAATCAGCTTCGTCATTAAAAGGAACTTTACTTTATTACAGGGGATGTAAATTTCAGAAAATCATAATTGAAATTGACAAAACCAATCAAGGATAGAAATATCAGCAAAATGAATGAAAAATGTCAAAGCAAAGAAATAGAAGCTTCATTGCAACAGGTGAGGATGTTGCAGGTGGATTGCTTGCGAAATCTTTACTGAAAAATAAACTCTATCACTAAAATGGCCCCATGCTTAAATCCTTCCCATCAAAAACAGAAATCAGAAATACAAAAAAATCTATTCCGGATCGGATTAGACAAACCGGTAGTATTTTTTTTTTTTTCAAGGCGGGGTGAACGCCCAAACCCAACATTTTAGGATTCTTCACTTTGTTTTCAATCAATGTGCTATGCATTGGAGCACGGTAGTCGGTAGACTAAAATTTAAAAAATATTTTGCATCAGGATATCNATTCCGGATCGGATTAGACAAACCGGCAGTATTTTTTTTTTTTTTTCAAGGTGGGGTGAATGCTCAAACCCAACATTTTAGGATTCTTCACTTTGTTTTCGATCAATGTGCTATGCATTGGAGCACGGTAGTCGGTAGACTAAAATTTAAAAAATATTTTGCATCAGGATATCCGATAAAAATTTGAGCAGGAAAAATCTCAAAGTTATTGGATCTACTTCAAGTTTGAAATGAGTGCAATAAACAAACAAAGGATCAATTTAAACTTGCATCGCACTCATTTCAAAGCAAATTCATTAAATTTTAAACTCATAACAAAAAATTTGTATCTGGATATCCTGATCTTTTTTCCCCCCTAAAATTTAAGCCGATTCCAGGCAAATNAAGCAATAAACAAACAAAGGATCAATTTAACCTTGTATCGCACTCATTTCAAAGCAAATCCATTAAATTTTAAACTCATTATAACAAAAAATTTGTATCTGGATAACCTGATCTTTTTCCCCCCTAAAATTTAAGCCGATTCCAGGCAAATCATTTTGCACAAAAGGGCACATTACATTAGACTGCACAATTCAGGAAGATCTCCTTACCTGTAAATCAAGCATGAGAATCCTCAGTCATTAACCCAAAACTAATATTTGCTTTGGAATCACCTAAAACCTAAATAATATGCTCTAAAATCAGCAGAAGCCTAAATTTTATGATCTGAATAATCACAGTTCTATCTATGAAATTTCATGATTATGATTAATCTCATAACCCAAGCTTCCATATTCTACAGTTTGAACAAAAAATTTCCACTACGATTAGAAACAATAATAATCCGCCACTCAAGCAAACAAATGATAACTAGATGAATTTTCAAGTGAGCTAGCATGTTGAGTCCATATAGCAAAAATATTTATTTTCGTTCTTTTTTTTCTTTTTATTTTTAAAAGAGTCGTCAATTTATCTATCATCGTATACTTCCCTTTTTCGAATAAACATCTCTTCCGGATCATATGAATGATCAGGAGAACAGAGGAACCGGAAAAAACGGACATACGATAAAGACGACAAACAAGATAAAAAACGTGAAGAGCCTACGTGCGATAAACCTCGCAACGATGAGTCAAGTATGTACGCCCAAATAAGATCAAGAGAAATCACCTTGAACCAATATCAGCGAAAGAAAACCTAAGTAGACTACCCACAACAAAAAATTCAGGCGTGTTTGACTGTTCTGGCGTCTAGTGTGCTCCCAAGGGGAGATATCCCTTTTTGTTAATTACATCTTGGGGGTTGCCCAAGAATACTCTTGATCCAAAGGAATTTTGCTTACAATAGCAATGACATCTAGCATAGGGCTATTAAACGATGGTTATCTCGCAAGGGAATACTCTGATGCTTTCAAAGCTTTCACCAAGCCACAAAGCGGAGAGTGAATCTCTCAAGGTACTATGTGGGTAATAGACTCATTGACATACGGAGCTTGCGAAATAACTGAATGATCCCGAAGGGGAATCCCGATACGTCAAAGCATATTTGGGCCATAAGAGTAGAGAAAAAATCGTCATATCGCAAACGGGCGACAACTCATTAGCAATCATGCCGTCGAGATAATGCCAACGAAAACAAAAGGAACGACAAAGCTCAGCAGGGACAACCAAAGAAAGGGAGGAGTAATCCCTAAAAGGTAGAGGTAGTCGAGTCAGGGTACCACGGACCCGCCATCCCAAACCACTAAACCCTAAGCCTACCTAGTAGTGAAAGTAGTCGGCCTAACATGTCCAGGGATCCCCAATCAGCAATCTGTGAATTGTGCAGTCCGCAAGGATCTCGATAGCTCTAAGTTCAAAGAAAGGAAACTTTATCCTATGACTATTGGGTGGAGCTCCAAGAGAAGGAACTTATACCCACTGAAATAACAAGATGCCGCTGAAAAAGAAGAGAAATGGAGGTTCAGCTACAAGGCTAAAAATGCTCCCAACAAAAAGACTTGCACCTCGTCTGGGACTGGGAGCCTTCTAACGACCTAGGCGCACTAGACAAACTCCTATATAGAAAGATATATTGATACAGCCATGTTGGAGAAACGCGGGGGTTTCTCCTCTTGACATGCAAATGATGCAATTATTTAGAGCGGTTCTTAGATATTGTAGAAGTTTTATTATATGACTTGGGTTATGCCCATACAATGCAACCCGTTTTAAAACCGGCTTGAAGACCATGCATGAAAGTAAAAGAAATATTATACAAATCTTGAATTTTTTAATCTTAAATCTTTCATTAGAATTTATATAGAGAAAAATTTACAATTTTAAGTTCCTTGAGCGCCTAAATTGTAATTTTCGTGACATCCCAAATAAATAAAAAAGAAACAAGAAAAGCAATCCAAGCATGCAAACATACAATACAACAACAACAACAACAAAGCCTTAATCCCACTACGTGGGGTCGGCTACATGAATCCTTTTTCTNCTCTTTTTATTTTTAAAAGAGTCGTCAGTTTATCTATCATCGTATACTTCTCTTTTTCGAATAAACATCTCTTAGGGATCATATGAATGATCAGGAGAACAGAGGAACCGGAAAAAACGGACATACGATAAAGACGAAAAACAAGATAAAGAACGTGAAGAGCCTACGTGCGATAAACCTCGCAACGATGGGTCAAGTATGTACGCCCAAATAAGATCAGGAGAAAGCACCTTGAACCAATATCCGCGACAGAATACCTAAGCAGACTACCCACAACAAAAAATTCAAGCTTGTTTGTCTGTTCTGGCGTCTAGTGTGCTCCCAAGGAGATGTATCCCTTTTTGTTAATTGCATCTTGGGGGTTGCCCAAGAATACTCTTGATCCAAAGAAATTTTGCTTACATAAGCAGTGACAACTAGCATAGGGCGATTAAACGATGGTTATCTTGCAGGGGAATGCTCTGATGCTTTCAAAGCTCCCATCAAGCCATGAAGCAAAAAGTGAATCTCTCAAGGTACTATGTGGGTAATAGACTCATTGACATGCGGAGCTTGCAAAATAACTGAATGATCCCGAAGGGGAATCCCAATACGTCAAAGCATATCTGGGCCATAAGGGCAGAGAAAAATTCATCATATCGCAAACGGGCGGCAGCTCATCAGCAAGCATGCCGTCAAGATAATGCCAATGAAGAAAAAAGGAACGACAGAGCTCAACAGGGATAGCCAAAGAAAGAGATGAGTAATCCCTAAAAGGTAGAGGTAGTCGAGTCAGGGTACCACGGACCCGCCATCTCAAGCCACTAGGACCCTAAGTCTACCTAGTCGTGAAAGTAGCCGACCTAACATGTCCAGGGATCCCCAATCAGCAATCTGTGAATTGTGCAGTCCGCAAGAATCTCGATAGTCTTAAGGTCAAAGAAAGAAAACTCTATCCTATGACTATCGGGTGGAGCTCCAAGAGAAGGAACTTATACCCACTGACATAACAAGGATGCCGCTGAAAAAGAAGAGAAATTGAGGTTCAGCTACAAGGCTAAAAATGCTCCCAACAAAAGGACTTGCACCTCGTCTGGGACTGGGTGCCTTCTAACGACCTAGGCGCACTAGACAACATCCTATATAGAAAAATGTATTGGTCCAGTCATGTTGGAGAAGCGCAGGGGTTTCTCCTCTTGACATGCAAATGATGCAATTATTTAGAACGGTTCTTAGATATTATAGTGATTTTATTATATGACTTGGGTTATGCCCATATAATGCAATCCGTTTTAAAATCGACTCGAAAGCCATGCATGAAAGTAAAAGAAATATTATACAAATCTTAAATCTTTTAATCTTAAATTTTAATTTATCTTAAATCTTTCATTAGAATTTATATAGAGAAAAATTTACAATTTTAAGGTCCTTGAGCGCCTAAATTGTTATTTTCATGACATCCCAAATAAATAAAAAAAGAAACAAGAAAAACAATCCAAGCATGCAAACATACAATAGAAAGTAAAAAACACTCCAAAATATATAAATGATGGGTGTGTCGTGGATGCAGTAACCCGAAAGGGGTGGGCATGCCGTGGAGACAGTGGTCCAAAGAATGATACTCCTCACTGGGGAGAATTATATAAGTGGAGTGAGTGTATGAATGAACACTCAAAATGCATCTCAAGCAAGTGATAATGACTATGCAAGATGTCATGCAAATCATATAACACAAGATGTATTGTGTTTGGTCACTTAGGATATAGAATGTCATCAGAGGGAGAATTACACATTGTCCCAATAACAACCAGACACACATGAAAATGACAAGCATATATAGGGTATAGTGCACCATACGAGCAAGCAAACAGACTCATGCACATGCGCAACATACACTCTGCAAGTGATCGGTTGATCGGGTCAGAGCGGCATGACGAACCTAAGTGGTCGGTCAACTAGGCCAAGGAGGCCAGTCAGACAAAGTGATTGGTCAATCGGACCGGGGCAGCCGGACGAAACAAATTGGTGACCGACAAGGCCGGAGCGGTCGGTTGGACCCAAGTGACAGGTCGACTGAGTCGGGGTGGGCAGTTGAACCCAAGAGAAGTCTTGCGTGAGAGGAGGCTAGGCGACTAGGGACTCCGACAACAGAGAGACCCGGCGAGAGGGCTTACCAGCAGGCGAGCGTCGGACAGGGATTGTCAGCGAGAGAGTTCGGGGCCAAGAGGAGTAGCGCACGCGTGAGGAATTGGAGTTGCTAGGGCTCAGAAGGAACACCGAACATGGAGCACCGGCGACATGAAGGAGGCGTCGGCGTGGGCTTTGCCAGCCAGTGTGCGGTGCGAGGGAAGTGCGACGCGAAGGGCTAAGGCATCGATCGGGCTTTAGGGAGAGAGGCGTGCGTTAGTTTTCTTTAAAGATTTTCTGTTTTTTTAATTAATTAATTAATTAATAATAATTATTATTATTATTATTATTATCATTATTTATTATTTAAAAGCCTCAATTCATACTTTACTGGGTTGTGCACGAAATTATAGCGAAATGGATATCCCCCCTAAACAAAATCGACGTTCTAGACGCGCTCGCACTGCCCGTTTCATCATTCGGGGTCATCTGGCTAAATTTGCCGATGGACAACCCAATTTAGGCAGTTTCGCTTGCAGCATGACGAATGAGATCTCTTGGTTCGATCAAGGTTGTCTGACAGACAAAACGTCAATCGGCCTTTGCTTAAAAGATGGTGAAAGTCTAGCAAAACGACCCCGACCACTTGCCCCTTCAACGTGCGTTGGGGTGTCTGAAATGAATGTCTCGCACTACTAGAATAAACGCATGCATCAAACAATGTTCCATAGCGCTTGAACATGCATCCTACACTAGCAACACCAAAAATTAATGCCAACCTTACAAGCCAATCACCACTCAATGATGAATATAGACTGCAATAATACCNGCCGTAGTCACCATGAATATTTTTGAAATCTTCTACCACTCTACCGACATGTCCATTTAAATCTCCTCCAATAAAAATTCTTTCTTCAAGAGGTATCATTTGTATTAAATCTTCTAAGTCATTCCAAAATTTATCTTTAGACCATGTATCTAAACCTTCTTGAGGAGCATAAACACTTATAATATTAAAAATCTTAGTATCAATGATAATCTTAAGGGCTATAATT
>JXCR01145644.1:303635-327340 GCA_002079205.1 Phalaenopsis hybrid cultivar
ATTTTAAGCAATTAACCTCATTTTATTTCTTATTAGTGTAAAAAAAAATTATGTTTTAAGAAAATTACGAATTAATACTAAGTTAGACCCCAATAACAATACAAAAGTATAATATCCATCAACATATCCATCTCGCATTACTTTGTAAGCGGTGTCGAATGCCAAAAAAAATTAAATTCAATGACATCGAGCCTGGGCTAGAAGGGAAGTTGGTTCATAGGTTTGGTGGAGTCGTGACAACCGATATTCATGCATGGGTCCCTAATGAGCGAGGGTTCGTTAGCATAATTGAGAACTTGAATGTCGAACAAAAAGCTAACTCTAATGCAAGCCATAGCTCGAATCTCGATGTAGTTGAATTCACCAATCGATCAAAGCATCTGAGGGTTGAGAAAAATAAAACAAAAGCAATGTTTTCATTAGAAACTAAATTTCACAGTTAAGTGCATCATGAACTAATGATCCTGATACTTCACAAGCAACATTCATTCAAAAAGTTATGCAAATTCTGGAGGCAACTCCAAGGATTTACAATGGCATGTCATTGTATTTGTTTTCTATGAAGTTGTTTGAAGACCCTACTCGGAGAGAGTTCTTTATGACAATGACCTCTTACCATATGGTTTATTATCTACGTTATTTTCATGACAACAGAGACGCCTGAATTTCTTTTTTTCTAGTTGGACAATTTATATTTGTTTTTTTTTTATTGAGACGCAGTTAATTCTGTTTTAGATATTTGGTTTTTATCGTACAGTTTGTTATTTGCTTCTTCAAGCTTATTTGTGATTGATGTTTGTTTAAAAAGTGTTCTGATAGTAGCCAATTCAGTGATTCTTATATGTGCCAACTGCATAGACATTGAATAATATAGAAGCAAATAGAGAGAGGAGCTGAAGAATTGCAGCTGTGGTGTGTTAGATGTATGAGTACTGTAACTCATAGTTCACTCTCCTTGCATGACGTCTTCATACATTGGTGATAAGTAGATTGGAGAGTTACTTGTATGGCACCCAATATGTTTCGGATGACACAAGCCCGATTTCATTGATCTCTTGGAAGAGCTACACAGAAATCATGGACTTCAAGCTCCTCTAGGATGACTTCCAGAGAGGTGTTCATGATAAACCTCTACATTTTATCATAGAATGAATCTATGAGAGGAGTCATGGAGCGCTTTCAGCACTCATCTGAAACAATCAGTAGATATTTTCGACTGGGTTGAATGCTCTTGTAAGTTTATCATAAAAAATTATCAAATCAGATGACCAAACATTTGAAAGGAATTTCATCGAGATTGCACAAAATGTAATGGAGGAATATGAATTTAACTTGTGTTTTACTTTTGTTATGGTTGGTTGGGAAGACAATGCACACGACAATAGTTTATTCAAATTTTTCACAAGAGCTCGGAAATATAGCTTTTCTCACCCAACCTAAGGTTTACTCCATCCTAAACCCTAATTAGATATTTTTTTCACTGCAATACCAATTATTTTATTTATGTTAGATAAATACTATTTTTTCGATGTTGGATACCCCCTACAAAGAGAGTTTCTAAGCCATTTCTGAATATTAAATGTTACATTCCTTATTTTGAAAGATCAAGCAATGTCACTCAGAGTAAGAAAGAGATGTTTAACAAAAGACATTCGTTCTTATGCGGTGTCGTTGAAAGAACATTTTGAGTTTGGATGAAAAAATGTGTCACACTGCTGGATATGCCAACATATTCATTTCATAAACGAAGGCAAATTGTGATTGCCACAATAAATCTCCACAATTATATTCAGCAGTATCCTTCACACAGCGACATTGAATTCAACAAAGCTGATGAACATCGTCTGCATGTTTCTGTTGAAGCATATGAATATCGTGTCATACAATCTTTATCACAGACTGAAAGGTACTTGCCTGAGACTTGCATCTAGGATGGGGAATGTGCTTGGGAGATGATAGAGTTATAGGAGCAAATTACAGATGTCATAGTTGGAGGCTGAATGAAGTGATTGTTTGTTTTATATTGTTATTTCATTTGTAATGTGTTTTGAAAGCAGTTATAATTTGTTATATTGTTGTTTTTTTACAAATGATGTATATTTTTAATCTCAATTTTATTCTTAGTTTTTATGCTTGTATTATTTCTCACTTGGATGACTGATGAGATATTCGAGGATATATTATGTAATCAAAGTATTGCATGTTTTATTTTTTGGTTTTGGATATTTATTATGAGATATCTGATCTTAAGGGATCTTCTGAATGGTCTATATGTTGCTATTGATTCTTGACAAGTGAAATCCAAATGAATGCTACTAAGTTTCTCTACTTTTTTAGTCTTATGACTTTTGAGGTTCTTCTGGATGACTTTTTTTTGTGATATGCATATGTGACACATTCGAGCTCGGTATAACGTAGTTTCAAGGCAACCAAGAACCTTTTTTTTCTAGAAGATATATCATCTTCTTGTAATGACAAAATTCATTGGTTTATACTATGTTTTATGAAGTCTAACAGTCTCATAAAACTTGAATTAATTACTTCTATTATTAATTTTAACTAATATTACATTTAAGGTTTTTTGTTATGTTGTTTTAAACCTTCTGAACATATAAGCTCAAGGGCTTCTGGTACATTCACAGATTGTATTGCTACTATGGACAACAATATTTCATGCTTATTTCACGACAACAACTTAGCTACAGGAGATAGTTTTACACGTGTCTAAAGAGATAGTTTTACATGTGTCTAAGGAGAAGAACAGAAAGTAACAACTTCTTTGAATAAACAGATGAGTTGGACTAATCCACCATCGATAGTGATCGAGCGTGACGAGTTTTCTTGGAGACGGTTTAGCTCATAAAATAAACCAATTACATTTTATAAACAATATTATCATATTAATAATTATTATTTTAACAATTTTTTTTTAAAATTTTAATTATCGTGCTACTCTTTTGTGAGATGTTTGTTTTTATTTTATAACATTTAAACTGAATATTTACATTTTAAATATGAAATATGGTAGTGTAAATAATTTTGTTATTAAAAACACTATAATATAAAGAAAAAAATGTAATTTGTTCAGAAACAACTGTAATGTTTCAAAACTGCAGAAAATAAACATACATATAACTTCTTTGTAGCAGCTTCATTGCAACAACTTCCTGCCATACACAGTACTTTAATAAACTGCAGCCGACCCAAACAGACCCTTAGTTTGTTAACTCATTGAGCTCGGCTTACCGACAATTCATCGAATCAAATTTTAGCTAATTCATGAATTAAATTGACTCCGCTGCATCATGGACTCAGTTCACCATACCAAAACCAAAGAACTAAACCTAGAACCAGGTAGAATTTTCATAACACTAACAAAATAAGCTATGTACAGTATAAATTACTGCTTATAAATAAAATCAAATCAAATTAAAAAAAAATTAAAATTAAATATAAATACTTCAAATGAAATTTCCACCAAACCAAACAACCCTCATAAAATTCAAATATTTCAGATTTGCTTAAAATTTTAATAAATTAGCTTTCTAGTTCTACATAAAAGATACATTTACAAAAAAGGGGGGAAAAAACAGTTTACAAAAAACAACAGTATTGCTGATACAAATGCATGAATTTGTTCCATCAAAGCCTAAAGGATTGTGCCATTAAGGGCATATGAATGCCTGCCAGGGATCTGTACAGAATGCAGCATTCTGGCATGCCAACTCAAGCACCAAGAAGAAAATACAGGGCTTTGCCTATTTTACTTCCCAGCTTTACAGGCATAAACTGCCTGCTCCAGCTGCATGAGACAAAAATATCCATGAGACAAATACAGCATTAGAGGGAAAAAAAATTGCTTCATAATCCAAATTAAAATAATAATAATAATAATAATAATGTTACATTAAAAATGCATCATTATTATGTGTTATCAATCTTAATTAAAAATATATATATGTAACTTGGACAAACATTGAGTTGCTTCTCAGACAGACAAAAGCCAGCGATTTAGCGCAATATTGAAACCTTTCACTCTTATGGAAAAGGCATATCAATACTACTATTTACAGTAGGACAACTTAAATCTTGAAAATTACAATGAAACTACCAACTTTAATTTGCAAATTCATACGATATGTATTTTGTAAGTAAACACTTGAGGTAGATTCACATACATACCGTTCAATTCCTAAGTATTTACATATCTGACACCAAAGCTTCAATTTTTACATAAANCGCAACACTAGGTCCATCCATTTTCCTTTCTAGTTCTTCAGCATTGATTTTATTAACCCGTTTAATGAGTGCATTTTCTCATCCTTCATTGTACAAATACAAATCACCAAAGTTTATTTTCATCACCTTATCTTAATATATGTCAGTATAACACTTCCTCCAATATAATCATTCTTAATATATATTTTATAAGTATACCACAGATCCATCTTAGCATTCTCATTTCTATCATATTTAACTTAGATATCAATGAGTTTCTACACACTAACATTCAGATCTATATAGCTTTGCTAGCTTGATCACAATTTCATATATTTACCTCAAGAGTCTTCATTATATCTTCCAACCACACAAAACCCTTAAAACACTTCTCAACTTCAGCCATTTAAGAATTGAACATATATATCCTCAACTATATCTCCATTTTTCTATATAATAGATTCAAGATATAAATTTATCACTCCTAGGTGTTGTCATATATTTCAATAAGATTGAATGATAATTGCTAACATCATGCTCACTAAAATTATATATTATATGCAAAATCTTTGGCACTAATTCTAACACCTCTATCTAGTATCTTCCAAAACATTTCCTTCATTATCTAACTTATTTATTTCGACTGACGTCTCACAAATTAAAATGTTATCATCTATAAAGAGCATACATCAAGATACACCACTTTGAAAATCATTTGTAAACATTTCCATTACTAATAACAATAAAAACTCAATGTTGATCCTTTCATGCAAATCTACAATGAGTGAAAAATCTTGGGCTGGTTCACAGCTACTACTAATACAAGTGCTACATCATACATATCATAAATGACATCACTAAATTTTTTACGAATATTTTGGCCTTAAAGTACACAATTAATTTTTATGGTATTAAATTATGTCTTCTCAAGATCAATAAAAACATTAAAAGATCATTTTTTAATTCTCCTGCTCTATTACTAGTAGCAACTCAAAAAGAGTTTCCAAAATCTAATTTTATGGCATGAAAATCAAAATAGTTCTTCAGAATTCAAATAATTTCTCTAGGCCTATGCCCCAATGCTCTCCAATAGCTTTTCATTGTATGACTCATAAATTTGATTCCTTTATAGTCATCACAATTTTTAACATCATCCTTATTTTTAAATATTGGAATAAAAATGTTTTTTTCTCCAATCAATTAACATCCTCTTCGTTTATAAAATTCTATTTACAAGATATGTAAACCAAATCACTACATCCACAAAACTCTCTCAAATCTTATTAGATATTTCATTCGGACCTAAAGGCTTCTTAACTCTATGTATTTTTTGTAAAGCTACCTTTATTTTAATTTTTTGGATCAATATATAATATATTTCATTATATTTTTTTTATTCATTTACAAAATAATCTCTTTTTTTAACTCATTAAATAACTTCACAAAATAGCATTGGCATCTTTTTCCAATATCTTCTTCTCCAGCCAATATCCTATTATCGTTACTTCAAATGCAACAAGTGTTTTTAAATTCAAAGTGCCCTTCTCACACAAAGTGAAGTGAAGGGTCGCATATCTACTTCACGCCATGATCGAGTAGCAACAGTGCGTGAAGCACGCGCTTCATACAATAAATGCATTGGTGTGGTCGCGTGAAGCCTGCCTCAGCACATCTAAGAAAGAGTTGGAGTTAGCCGTAGTGAAACTTAACAAAGTTAGCAAATCCTGTTTATAAACCTCATATTAGACTACTGCGACTATTACCTTTGACAATGCTTGTGAGTCGTAGAAAAGACACTAATCTTAGTTTTTGATACCCTACGACTTCTTCCACTCGACCGGGCAAGTCGACCCTTTTCCAACGTCTTCCACTAGATCGAGCTCGTCGACCTCCCTCTGTGTGGTTTCTTCCACATTTACGTGGAGGCTATCAAGCCAGTAACCACAAGGTTGACTTCAACGCTTTGATGACTCCACCTATGGCTATAAAGATATTACAATCTCCATGTGGTTTGCTTCGAGAACCTCAACCTCCATGATAAGACAAATCACAGCTCCATATTACCATTTGGTTTGCTTTTGAAAAAAATTACATATAAAAATTTTTTTTTTGCAGAGGAAATGCGTTAGAAAACAGTCACTTTATTATAATCAAATAAAAATAATTTTTTGAGACTTCATGACAAGATATTTGGTATACAAATAAAGATNATTTTTTTTTTTTGCAGAGGAAATGCGTTAGAAAACACACTTTATTATAATCAAATAAAAATAATTTTTTGAGACTTCATGACAAGATATTTGGTATACAAATAAAGATAATTCAGATAATCGTGTATATTTCCCATATTATCTACATAGGTTAACATACTAACAGGTTGTTTTTTTTGGCCGTTCACTTCTTGTAACCCTTTGACTTGCTAAAAAACCACTATTAAAACACATTTGTGCCACAATCAACTTTTTAAAAAGGTCACCTAAATGGAGGCTTTCTTATTCTAAGAAAGAAATAATTTATGAGTGGTCTATAGATTTACCTTCATTTCAGTAGCCGCCTCTTTTCTTCATAAATTGAAAGCATGATATTAAGCAACACACTGCTACTCTACATTGTATACTTAAGATAAGCTAGCATACAAAGTAGTATGTTCATCAAAATGTTTAGGGTAGCTGTTTCTTTGACATTTCATGTTTATTTCTTAGTATTAAAATTATAATTAATAGGCTTAAGAAGTTGAGAAGATTTGTTCATACAAACTTTGACAAGCTACAGTTTTAATCCTATATAAAGTTCTAACTTGTCTAATAAATGCTCTATATTTTATAATTGTTAATGAATGAATCAATGTTTTTATATTTTAAAAAAAAATTATAGAGCACTTTAGTTAATAAAAGCATCATTTTGCTTTGTGTTTTGAAGGAAAAAATGTTGCGCGTCGCAGTACACATTAGGCTTTGAAAACACTGAATATATCCAACTCGACCAAAAACATTAATCTCTCATCATGTACTCTAATATCTATTCATTTCTCCTTTCTTATAACCAAATATACAAGCTACCGAGAAAAAGTTGCCTTTGCTCTACTTGTTATACTCTTCATAGGATCTCTAGTTNTAAAAAAAATTATAGAGCACTTTAGTTAATAAAAGCATCATTTTGCTTTGTGCTTTGAAGGAAAAAATGTTGCGCGTCGCAGTACACATTAGGCTTTGAAAACACTGAATATATCCAACTCGACCAAAAACATTATTCTCTCATCATGTACTCTAATAACTATTCATTTCTCCTTTCTTAATACCAAATATACAAGCTACCGAGAAAAAGTTGCCTTTGCTCTACTTGTTATACTCTTCATAGGATCTCTAGTTTTTACAAAAACATTATAAATCTTAGTACTATTCACTTGATCAACTTTTCAATGCATTTGTTTTCCTTAATACTTTCCATCTTTTCACTCCACTTGCAAGTCATATTATCCTCATAATAGGTTTGGTTCAACAACAACAACAACAACAACAACAAAGACATATTTTCATATTTTCATTTATCCCACTAAGTAGTATTAGCTACATGAATNTATTTTAAAATTTGTGTTTTACTTTACTGCATGGCCTTCGAGTCGGTTTTAAAATGGTTTGCATGACATGAACATATCCCAAGCCATATTAATTGGGCATTCACAGTTAGAGCAAGATAATTGAATCATATTGCATGTCCCAAGGGAAGCCCCGTGCTTCTTCAACCCAACCGGCCAAGCATAAGTTTTATGCTTATGTGTTGTCTAGCAATACTAGGGTGTTAGAAACTTCCACGGCCCATACGAGGAGTAACCCCTTTGTTCAGAGTGTTTTTAGCTTTGTAGCTGGACCTCTTTTTTCTCTCCTTCCGGTGGCATCTTCGTCCTCTGTGAGCTCTACCTTTATAGGGTCATAAGATTTAGAGTTTTCTTCTTTTGACCCTAAGACTACCAAATTTTATTGGAGGGCACAATTCATGGATTGATGATAAGAAGTATTTGGTTGTGTTGAGTTGAGTTGACTACATGTACAACCAGGTAAACTTAGAATCCTAATAGCTATTCTGACCCAACTATCTCTACCCAATTAGGATCACTATACCTCTCATTTGTTGAGCCATTTTGAGCAATTTCGTCCTTTGTGACTTCTTTGATGTCATCTCATAGGCCCCAACTGCGGATAGGCTGCCGCTCATTTGAGATACGTTGATTCACCCTCTACCCTTATGGCGCGGTTAGGTCCTAGAAGCATAGTGTGAACTCTACGAGTCAACTTGTTTATTTCGTAGATCTTCAATACTGATGAGCTGCTACCCATTTGGGATGTGAGAGATTTACTTTCTACCCTGTGGCTTAACAAGAGCTCTAAAAGCATCGAGATGCGCCTGTGAAATAACCATTCTTTCGGAGACCTGCCACTAGTTGATAATGTAAGCAAAACTCTTTTTATCAAGAGTATTGTTGGGTATCCCCCAAGATGCAATTAACCAAAGGGATATGTTTCTTTGTAATTGCTCTTAACCCATAAAAAAGTGGTTTTTTCTTTTTGGTTCTTTGGTTATGGGCTCACTGTAAAAAAGACTGCCCCAAATATGTTATCCCCCAAGTCGTGGCATGTTAGTTGGCGGGGTTCACTGTAAGTCCCCTCAGGTCACGAGTTTGATCACGAGTGGCACTGAGTTCTTGAATATTTAGACACATGACGCGGGCTCTCATCATGGGGCCTAGCGCATGAAAAATCAGTATTTGGGCCTCCTTTATATATATCACGAGCCTTATAAATAATCGGTGAATTCGAATGCGAGCACACTCCCATGCGGTACTGTGGTGGAGCCCAGGTGCGAACGAGTACCGGAACCAAGGCTTCACTGGAAAGCTTTAGGTGCGGGAATTAATGGCGGCATTTAGTTGGCCCCGAGAGAGCGCAGCCAATAGCCATGATTCATGGGAAGTACCGCTCCCTACTCCCTTTCCTGAATAGTCTGGTTCTGTAATTGTACGTAGAGCTCTTATCTCTGCTTCGCTACTTATGGATCTCTGATGTTTGTAGAGGACGAAGGACCAATGGCTGTTTCCGGCGCCATCGCTTGGCCGGAATTGAGGTGAGGCGGTGGTGAAATGGTGATGTTGAAGGAACGGGAAGCATCTTTTCCTTATTGTGGGGAGCGTGGGAAAATCAGAAATGTTGATAATATTATTGGGATGTTTAGTGGAATGAGGGGTAATTAGCGAGGCATTTGTTGTTCTTAAATTTTTGTTAAGGTCTTTAATGTTGTATAATATATTAAAAGTTTTAATTCTTTAAATTTAAGTACTTAATAATAGTTTAATAATGAATATATTATTCATTTAATAATAATATTTTTAAAGTTTTTAAGGGTGTGAAAATTTTAAATTTAAATATTTGACATCCTTTATTATTATTATTTTTTTGTTACCTCTCTCTTTTTTAAGTTCTAGCTAAGATCATAAGTACTTTTTTTAGCTCATTCTTTGAATGTGTTGAGTTGGAATTTGAAAATCAGATCAGACTGATCCGTTAAATCATAAACTAGTCATAGAGAATGTGTTTGCCTAAAAAGTTAACCTAAGAAGAGAGAGGTTCTAATCTTTAGCTTAGGATATGTTTCCCGGAACAGCGCAGCTGCAGCTGAAATGATGAGAAACTTCAGCTGCGCCAAATAGAGCCTTAATCACAAAAGTCAACCGCATATGACTAAAAACTTGATAAAAAAGGGGAAAGTTGATGAAATTTATATTTATCTCTTAGAATCAAGTCTGGATCACAACCATCGTTGAGGAGTGCTTTGACATTTAAAGAAATTGTTTTTGACAATTATTAGATGGCTTTTTATATGTTGCATTCAATTTAATGCGCGCCTTAATTTTGTTTTTGCTCCAAAAAATAATTGATGCAATAGTTGCAATTTCTCATTTTCATGAACTATCTTCATATCATAGAATGAGAGTTATTTTATTGAAGGATAGCTAAAAGGAATGTAAGAAAAAATTTGTTGAGTCCTACATTGCTAAATGGAAAAAGGTTGCCCACTGATAGCTTATGGCTGGACGAACATCAGATATAAAATATTGACAAACTTCGTAGTTTAGAATTCATTTGGAGTGATGTTCTTAAGGTCTACTGGCACTTACATATTAAGAATTATGATATTACTCTAAGCTCTTTATTTGTTGAAGAAATTGAGTATGTTTAGAGAAAGATATTCAACTTATGAATGATAATGCAACGGAAAAAAAAAAAAAAGTAGAACAATTTATAAGAATTTGATAATATTTATTGGTCACTTAGGGCTCATTTGGGGCAGCTTATTTGGTGCGGCGGCGTTTTGAAAATGCATCTGGTCTTTTTGGGTAATCTGTATTTTGGCAGCTTATGCGTTTTCAAAATGCAGAAAACAGCGTTTTCACACCGCGGTGCGGTGACAGCTTATTGGCAACAGTTTGGCTCTTCCAAAAAAATAAAAATTTGTAATAGCCACTGCACTATCTTATCAGCAGATTATTCAATAAGCTACAGTTGCCCCAAACAGACCCTTAGTGTTGCGTCTTGCTCACATTTAATTTTAAGAGATATGAATAGAACACCTCATCTGATGAAACTTGCTATAAGTGCATCAATGTTAACAATTTTGTTTGTAATCATTTTTTATTGTTGTCTGGCCAAGAAAAAAGAACTCGGTGCATTGAAATGGTGCATCATGGAGCTACCTTTTTTGCAAAGATTTTCATTACATTGAGGTGTGCATAAGCATGATTTATAAGCAGTTGATATTAAGAAGCATAATCATGAATGATAGTTGGAAAAATTAGTAAAGGGAAAGAAATAATCTCTAGCANAGTAATTTTTTGCCTCTCTATTGCTTGAACGAGATGCTTTCTTATATCTTTATTCTCTTTAATTAGTTTCTTATGTCAGTACATAAGAATTCAGCGGTACGTATGGAAATCCCCACTAAATATATTATTTATTATTTTTTAGGACGAATGGGGTTTGAGTTTTTGTTGGGGTTGGAAGATTTGGCGTTGCTAGTAACTCCTCTAATGATGTTAGTCTTATTGGATTCAGTTAGTGGTTTCTCTTAGGCAGATTGAATTGTTGATTGGATTCTTAACAGTATTTGGAGCATTTGGAGAGATTTGNCATTCTTAATATATATTTTATAAGTATACCACAGATCCATCTTAGAATTCTCATTTCTATGATATTTAACTTAGATATCAATGAGTTTCTACAGACTAACATTCAGATCGATATAGCTTTGCTAGCTTGATCACAATTTCATATATTTACCTCAAGAGTCTTCATTATATCTTACAACCACACAAAACCCTTAAAACACTTCTCAACTTCAGCCATTTAAGAATTGAACATATATATCCTCAACTANATGCCCTTGTGGACCCCTCCTATTTGCTAGCTTCTTTGATAGTTGGATTCTTCAGATGTCGATCGTTCGACGCTTGGATGAGACGGGCAACCTGCTTGTGGATCACCTCCCAATAGATTGACGATTTTGCTGGACTGGTTGGGTTACAGGCGTAACGATACTCCCCTCCCAATGGAGTGTCTTATCCTCATAGTGGAAGTATGTAAACTACTTGTGGATCACCTCGTAAGGCTCCCACGTTGCTTCATAATTTGACACCTTTTTTCACTTAATCAATACCTCTTTTGCTCACCTACTCCTCAGCGCACTCCTTCAACCTCTAATGGTTCCAAAATCACCTCCAAGTCATCTGACAGTGTCAGCGGTAGTGAAGACAAGGGTGTATGATCTCGAATCGCACATCTCAGTTGTGATACATGAAAAACCTGGTGTAGTGCAGACGATGGTGGTAACCTCAAATATTAGACACTGCCCTGATGCGTGTCATCACCTCATAATGTCTAGAGTATCGCGGTGAAAGTTTCTCGCCCTTCTCTTGGCAAATGCCTTCTATCGGTAGGGTCTCAGGTTCAAGTAGACCATGTCCCCTGGTTGTAATTGCACTTTTCTTCTATGTTCATATGTTTTCCTCTTCATGATTTGTTGGGCTCTCAGTAGATGCCCCTTGAGCTTTGCTAGTATCTTGTTCCTCTCCAAGTACAGAACGACGCTGGATACAGGTATAACGCTATGCTCATAATGTATCAAGTGAGGTCTATCTCGCCCATACAATATATTGAGAGGGGTGGTATGTGCTATTGTATGGTACTAAGTATTATACCAATATTTTGCCCTTGTCCACACAATCTACTTAACCCATAGCTTTGGCGTATTACATACAGAACAACGTAGGTTTGTCTCCATAGTTTGGTTTACCACCTCCGTCTGCCCATCAGCCTTGGGATGATTTGCAGCGCTTCTCTTAAGAACTGTCCCTTGCAACATGTTGTCCCTTTTCAATACAGCCGATTTCAACATCCCCTGCAAACAAACCACTTCCCGGGTAAACACCGCCGCAACTGAAACTGCAGTGTAGGGATATCGTAAGGCAATGAAATGTGCATACTTACTCAGGCGATCCGCGACTCCCATGATTATCATGAACCCTTCTGACCGTGGAACCCCTTGATAAAATCCATCGTCATTTCTTTCTAAACCTTTCCATGTAACGCTAATGGTTGAAGTAACCCTCCTGGTGCCGTGTTCAAATACTTGTGTTGCTGACACTCTTCTCACTTTGCCACCATGTCCTCCACGTTTCTGTGCATCCCCACCTAATAATGCTCAGCTATTAGACGAATGTAGGTCTTCTGTACCCTGAGTATCCCCGATTGCACTGTAATGAAAATCTTGTAATAATTTTGGGAATATTTTCTGATGCCTTGGATAGCACGAATATACCTTGGTGGAGTAATTGCTGCCCCCTCAATGCATATCTTGGATGACAATTCGGTTCCTATAGTAACTCGACCCTTTTCTTCCTCAACTCCTCATCCGGCTAGGTCTCCTGTCTCAAGGCTTCCCATTCTAGGACCAAGTGTTCCGATAAAGCCGTTAGCCAGGGTTCCTCCGCCTATTTCGACAGTGCATCGGCTGCATTGTTCTCAAATCCCAGCCTCCACTAAATCTCGAAATCATACCCTAGTAACTGGGATAACCATCCCTGATGCTCCTCTTCTATTAAGTCCTCTAATTCCTCATTTTCTGTCTCCTCCTGAATTAAAAGAATCTAAACGCTGCAACGGTGGCCTGGGGCATTTTTCTTGTCACAATGGTAAGTAACATAATGCTTTTGCTCTTTCATCCCGCACTTCTGCATCAGTAAAGCGTTTCAAATTACCCCCAGGATGGCTCCCCATATTCTTCTTCGACGTCTCTTTTTAAAACGACACCATTTGGGTCCTTGGTATCGTGGTTGTCAAGATGATCTTATAAATCCTCCGGTGTTGCTGCCTTTGCTGGTTTTTTTCACATGTTTCTTATCCTTCATCATCTGGTGAGCTCCATCATTTTCTTCAATCCATGCAGTTTCAAGGGTCGGGACTGCTCTTATGTCGAACTTTTCGCTTTTTAAGAAGTTTCCTTCCAGTCCTATGTTGCAGAAATATCCTTCAACCTCCCTGACAAGAGCTCGAACTTCTCTCGGTATTCCGTAACCGTCCCTTCTTGAGTGAGAGTGCAAAATTGTTCGTGTAGGTCTCCTTCCCGAATGACTTAGAAACATTCTAACAAGCAATCCTTAAACTCTTCTCACGAGTGCATCAGATACCTTACCTCCATCCGCTGAAACCATGCTAGAGCCTTTCCCTCCAAACATAATCCCGCTGCCATGAGCTTCTCTTTCTCAGTTAAACCATTGACTACAAAGTATCGCTCCACCCGATACACTCACCCATATATCTTGGGTGGAACTTCTTTCTACGGTCATAGGAATATCCAACTCCCAATTCTCTTCTTCCTTCATCGTGCTCTTTTGTGTCTTTTACACCATCTCTCCTCCAATTTTCTACCCATCAGCCTCTATCGGTCCTTTAGGAGTCCTAGGGAGAAGTTCTTGATGGCATATGATGTCTTCCTCATTTTCTTCTCTTTCGATTCTTTTGACCCGACCAAGGATTCCCTGATCAACCCTTGTTTAGGTTTTGCAACTGGAGCGATCGGCCTAGCATTGTAATGTATCTCCATGAGCATTTTCTTCGTTTCTTGCATTTCTCCTATGCTCCGAAATCTATCCTCCATTCGACTTTCTATGGAAGAAAACCTGTTCTCCATGGTTGCGAACCTTTCTTCCATTCCCGATCTGATTTACCCTACCTCTCCTTTCAGCACACCACTTTCTTTGCTGCCATCCCTCTAAGATCAATGCTCTAGTATCAATTCAATACGTTCGGAATCAAAATCAGCCAGCAAACAACGATGAAAAATCAATAGATAGATGGAAAAAACTCAAATAAGGGCTGCTTTTACAAAATTCAAAGGAAAACAAGTAAGATACAATGGTGATCTACTTTTCGAGAGGCAAATCGTCTCTCCCACAGCCCTAGACGTCGGTTGGAACGCTACAAGAACACAAGAAGGCATCAACCAACAATACATGCATAAAGAGAAACAAACCCTAGGTTATTCCCGTTAATATAATCATTCCACAACACTCCAAACTTTCCCTCCAAGCTCTTTCAATTTCTCCTTCAGGCATAAATGATTAACGCCCTCGTTGACCCCTCGTGTTCGCTGGCTTCTTTGGTCGCGAGATTCTTTAGATGTTGAGTCGTTCGTTGCTTGGATGAGACTGGCGGCCTGCTCGCTTGTTGCTCGATCAGTCCCGCTGTCGGCCGTTTTATTGTTCAACTTCACTTTCGTAGTTTGGAAACGGTGATGATTTTGGGATTTTTGAAAATAATTTAAATATAAATATAACTTTTTTAAAGAAGTAACATTTTAATTTTTAAAATAAGNGCAGGAGCAAACAGTAGCATGCAAGTGAAACAGTAGTAAGTAAAACAGGAGCAGTACAACATGCTATACATGAAGAATAGTAGCAAGTAGAAACAGGACAAGTGTAACACGCTGTATAAGAAGAGCAGTAGCAGGTTGAAACAGGAAAATTAAGTACCGTAAAATGTAAAGCAAACCTGTATGCCTGTGAGATCCGCTGTCCCTTAAGTATAGAAAACCTAAATACATCTCCAAAAACAAAGTCTGGAAGAAAGCGTCGTCCAAGAAATCCGAGAAAAAGCGGAAAAACTCGAGAAACTCGACAAAAAAGACTCAAGTAACAAGTAAAAGAAAGTCCTCAAAAAAACTCCTGGGGAAATCCCGAAAGAAAAGAAAAGTAANAAGCATGCACCAATGTACATTCTACTGTAAATATTTAGTAGGAACATCCAATAACTAAAGGCAAAATATATGAGATTAAAGCTGATGCATGACGTAATTCAATTGAAATAAGAAAATACTTGGTCAATCCTCCTTATGTTCGAATACAAATTACAACTTTAGCATACATATCTTCAATAACTTGAATATAAGGAATAACAACATATTTTTTTACTAGAGCTCTTCAAAATATTTCTTTAGGTGCTTTACTATTAAGTTTTTTCTAAATCAAAAAACATCATATGTTGATCCTCTTTACGCTTTATGTACTTCACCATCAAACCTCTCAATAAATTTATAACATCTACAATAGATTTACACAACATAAATTCAAACTGATTTTGAGAAACCTTTGTATCACGCCTTAACTCATGTTCAATTACTCTCTCTCATAATTTTAATGCATGACACATTAATTTAATTCTTTTATAACCTACATACTCTTGTGTCTCTCATTTATTCTTAAAAATAAGTACCAAAATACTCTCCTTCCACTCCCCGGGCTTCTTTTCTATTTTTAAAATAATATTAAAAATTTTGGTCAGCCAAAAAATTTCTAAATCCCCTAAACATTTTCACACTTCTATTAGAATACCCTCATATCTTATTGATTTTCACCCTTCATTTTCTTTGAAGCTTCATCAACTTTCATTTTACTAATATAACGGTAAAAATAAAATGTTTTATTATTATTAACCATATTAAAATCGCTAAAATCAATTATATTTTTAAAATTTTAATTAAAAAGTTTACTAAAATATCTCACCCGTCTATTTTGAATATCTTCATATAAGAAAAGCATTAATTGATTTTCAACCTTAATAACTTTTATTTTTTTTATCTCTTTGTTTGGCTAGTTTATACATATATCTATAACCATCTTTAATATCTAATCTTTTATACATATTACTAAAAATAGAATATTTAACGTCACAGATTGTTCTCTTAAACTTTCTATGGGTTACATTATATTTTCTCAATTCTCCAAGTTTTTACATTTCAACCAATTTTTATAACAAAATTATATATACTTTATCTTTTCTTACATATTATTATTCCACCACAAACTATTTTTATTTTAAAAAAAATCCCTCAAGTACATATTTTACAAATTGTTTAATAGTGTTAGATATTTTATTCCATTATGCATTAGCTCCTTCATAAATATGTCAAATCTTAAGATCTTAAAGATTACTCAGAAAAATAATTTTATTTGAATTTTTTAAGTGTCTCACTCTAATTTTATGACAATATTTGTTATTTTTATTTTATCTTCTAACATCACATCTTAAAATTCAAAGTCAATGATCGATGTTGAGTATTAAAATTTTTATTTTGAATGACCTTACAATCTTTACAATCTCGACCAACTTTTTTTTCTTATAATAAAATAATAATTTACATTTTATTAGATTCATTCTTATAAGTGATAGTACGTCCATCCCTTTTGTTGAATAAAGTACTGACAATAATAAAATCATAAGCAAAAATAAAATCCAATATGACTAACTTCTTCAGGAATCACNCTGACAATAATAAAATCATAAGCAAAAATAAAATCCAATATGACTAACTTCTTCAGGAATCACTCCAAAATCATAGTCACCGTGAATATTTATAATACTTTCTACCGCTCCACCAACATGGTCGTTTAAATCTCCTCCAATAATTTTTTTTTTCCATTAAGAGGTATCTTTTGTATTAATTCTTCTAAGCAATACCAATATTTTTTAAAACAAATATCTAAATCTACTTGAGAAACATATGTACATGTAACATCAAAAATCTTAGTATCGATAACAATCTTTAAGACTATAATTTTATATCTCAAATTATATTATTATTACAATATTATCTTTCAAACTCTTATTTATAATTACATCTACATCATTTCTAGTACGACTCATACCTAAAAACTAAAATTTAAAACCTAAATAATCAATCTACTTAGCATTTTATTCAACTCATTTAATTTTTTGAATGCATAATATATTTATCTTTCAATGAAACATAATATCTACTAATTTCATTAATTTAAATGTGAGTGTCTATATTTCGAGATCTTATCCTAATAGTAGTTTTGTGTACTAACTTTTTTGTTTACATCCGTCCATAATAGGGGACCTCTTGCTTATTTAACACTACACCTAGAAGCCGGTGCAGCTGCCCTTGCACACATTTCACTATATTCAAGTCATAAAACGCGTCGCTTTCACGGGATGTCTTATTCTTTACACAATGATTTAAAAGATTATGTCATGAATTTTTGACAAAATTTTATGCTAACTGTCAACTAGCGAACGCAAAATTCTTCGCATCTGGAGCTTGGGACCCGACAGTAGCAGTGTTATGTTTGGTTCAACTAAAAAATTTCAATTTGCCTCTCTTAACGATCTATCTTGAGATATTAAAGACTTCTCGCCTTTCAAATTCAACCACCTTATCCAAATGCAATACATTCCGTTTATTATTTTCTTTATACTCTTACTCTTAAGACATACCCATAATCACTACCTTATGTTGTAAGGTCAAGCTTTATCCTAGCCAACCTTACAATCTTTAAATGAATACTTTTCTTAAGAAAATTAATTGTNAATCTATCTTGAGATATTAAAGACTTCTCGCCTTTCAAATTCAACAACCTTATCCAAATGCAATATATTCCGTTTATTATTTTCTTTATACTCTTACTCTTAAGACATACCCATAATCACTACCTTATGCTGTAAGGTCAAGCTTTATCCTAGCCAACCTTACAATCTTTAAATGAATACTTTTCTTAAGAAAATTAATTGTGATTCGAGTACAACTTTGTAAGTACCAAAATGTTCCTCAAATAGGATATAAAACTATAGATAACTAATATCACACATTATTTCTTAAAGCACGTGACCATTACCGCAAAATTATAGATAACTAAGAAATCAAGTATAGCCTTTCGCATAAAATTTTTATCTCATATTTATACAAACACTATAAATCTTATCATAGATAATCTTCAAAAACCAACATTTCTTTAGTAGCATACAGTACAGTAATTCATCAATGTATTCCGAAAATTAANTATTAAAAGCTATCTGAATGATTAAATAATCTTCAAAAACCAACATTTCTTTAGTAGCATACAGTACAGTAATTCATCAATGTATTCCGAAAATTAATTTTTAAAGTATATTCTAATACAACTTGAAAAGCATAAGCACTAACCACATTTCTAATTTTCTTACCAATAATTATCATAATAAAATTCATCATACTACTAACCTTATCGGCCGATTTGAAAATATTTTGTTGTAATTTGTGTTGCCTGAAATTATATTGAATTTTTAAAATTTTTGTGTCGTAAAATTATAATTTTAAAAAAACANTGGCCGATTTGAAAATATTTTGTTGCAATTTGTGTTGCCTGAAATTATATTGAATTTTTAAAATTTTTGTGTCGTAAAATTATAATTTTAAAAAAACAACATATGGTTACTCTTTAAACAAAAATGTGGATCACCCATTTGGGCTATGATTCAAATAATTCAATCATAATTGCAGCCTCGCCAAAATTGACACATTACCTAAAAAAAGTTCATGAAAAATTTAGCCCCAAACAACTCATAGTTGCTTGAGATTGATTGTAAAAACTCCAATGGACTTTGAAAGTGTCAAAATAAGTCTAGAGTGTCTAAAATTCCTTATGATCCAAAAAATTGAGAATAGGGTTGTCCGGTCCGGTATTTGATTTCACACAAACAAAAGCAACCAAATCAACCAATAGGACCTCAACAATCAACTTTGAGTAAATATGTTGCATATTCTAATTCAACTTGAGGAGCATAAGAATTAACCATATTTCTATATTTCTTGTTAAAAATTATTTTAATNGTTGTATATTCTAATTCAACTTGAGGAGCATAAGAATTAACCATATTTCTATATTTCTTGTTAAAAATTATTTTAATAACGATCATATTTTACTAACCATATTAAATAATTTTACATTTATACTTTTTATCCCCATAATATTTGAGTTTTCTCTTTTTCATTAGTTTCTAATAGACAAAGAATACTATTTGTCTTATCCTTAAACAATTTTTTTAATCTTTTTCCATAATCAATATGACAAATTTAATCTTAAACTTAAGCATATTCCATCCTTGCCAACCTTTCGCAACAATCATGCTAAATTCTGAATTACTGGACGTCCTGACCCACTCTTCCTACATTTCATCACAATGGCGTTAGGTTGTGAGGAGTCTCTCTTAAAAAATACATTAGAACTAGTAAAATTTAGATTTAAATTTATTTTATTAAATTGACATGAATTTAAGACAATTATCAACCTAAATTCAATTCTAAATCTTTATAATCTAGGACAAGATCAACAATGGCAATAATAAAAATACAAAATAACATTAAATAAAATAAAAATAATAATAGTGATAATACAAGCTNACGCAATTTCGTGAACTTCATGTATTTGATGCTTGTATGTGACGAAAAAGGTCGTGACAATGTTTTCCTAAGGCTTGAAGTCCTATTTGGAACATTTTCCTTGAATCTTCGCAAAATAGCCCATAACCGCTCTTTCATAAGACGATGGTCTTGTGCCAAAGATGCTAGACATCAAAAGAAAAATAGGAATTGGCTGGAATTTCTAGAAAGGTGAGTCTCAATTCTAGTTTTCTAAGATAGTCCATAGGAATTTCTAGAGCTAGAATCTAGGCTCTAAGGAGGAGAAGACAAGACCTCACAAAAATGAGGTCAACACCCGCTTGGACCAATTGGGTTACAGGCATAACACAAACACGATTAGGGTGTGTGAGATTTACAGGCATAACACAAACACGATTGGGGTGTGTGAGATTGATAAAACCCTTAGGTTGAGTCATGTATACAGTATCTTGAAGGGAGTCGTGAAAAAATGCATTGGAGACGTCTAGTTGAGTAATTGGCCATGTTTAATGTGTGAACAATATAAGAAAAATACAAATTGATGTTATTTTGGCAACTGACTGAATGTCTCTATATTCTTGATTGTATTCCTGACTCACTAAGCGGTGTATTGAACAGCTGAACCATCTAGATGAAGCTTGAGTTTGTTTATCCAGTGACAACCAAGCACATTTTGGTGAGGGTTGGGAGGAATGAGAGTCCATGTTTTTGCATTTGAAGAGCATGAGACTCTTACGAGGTAGCTTGATATCTGCATTCCTCTTTTGACGGCATCAGAGAAATAGGATGGGGTTGTAGATGGTGCGAGGGAGAGAGCCAAGTCAAGAATCTGCCTCAATTCGGATATGCCTGCATTGGAGCATGTGATCACGGAATCCAAGGGATGTGATTGAGGGGAATTTTGGGAAGGAGCACTGGGTGGGGGAGATGAAGTGGACAATGTATTAAGTAGGAAGTTATTTGGATAGTGATGTGTTGGAGGGGGTGAGCAAGTCTGAGCAGTAATGGTGAGTGATGGTAAGTTGTTATTACGTGGAGAAATATGGGAGGAGTTGGGAGCAGCGGATACTAGTATTAGAGGTGTATATGTAGGTAGATTGGAAGGTGTGGAATGGGAAGTGATTGATTGATAGGGGAACATATTTTCATGAAAAGTAATACGCCGGTATATGTAAAGCTTGTTGGTATGTGGATGACAATATCTGTACCCATTATGTTGGAGATGATAGCTCAAGAAGATGCATTCGATGGAAGTAGGTGAAAGCTTGTTTGAAGAATAAGTTNTGCTGGTATATGTAAAGCTTGTTGGTATGTGGATGACAATATCTGTACCCTTTATGTTGGAGATGATAGCTCAAGAAGANAGGTAGAGGTAAACCTAGAAATACTTAGGCATATTATATAAAAAATAATCTTAATCTATTAGAATTAAATGAATATATGACACTCAATAAAATGCAATGGAGAAGAAAGATTCAAGTAGCTGACCCCACTTAGTGGGATAAAGGCTTCTTGTTGTTGTTGTTGTTTTTTGTTTTTTTTAATATATATATATATATATATATTTTTTGGTATGTTGCTTCTCCTAACAAATCCAAGTCACCCCTCAGGATTAAAACTAGGAGCTCAGACAAAATTAATTCAAGAGAAAAAAAAAAAAAAAAAACAATGCGAGCTAACATACAAGTAAAAAAAATTTGTAATAGGAAAAATTCTTTGTACTTACTGAAACCATTAAATTGTAACACTCATGGAGAGTAGAGAGGTAGCCTCTGTAGAGAGGAATGCAAGCAGGTGGGCACGAATCAAAGACTTTGGGAGGGCTAAGAGGTTTTAAGTATGGGGAGATCACTGATAAGAGCATCAAGTTGATTAAAGTATGGCAAGAGCGAGAATGAAACGTCCACTGGTGCGTGGTTGGAGGATAAGCAAAACCAAAAGTTGGTTAACATTTAAGAACCTGACAAACATGGAATTTCTAGACTGTATTGTTTATCGGGTCATATACTAAAACCTTTAGCTTTGGTTAATATATCCTAATATTTATTTATGGACCTATGCATCATCTTATCATGAGACTCGAGCTTTAGGAGTAGCAAGAGATGCATGCCTTTATCACTTTTAATAAAAATCTAACAGTAATTAAATAATAAAAAGCGTGGGTATCTAAAAATTTCATAATATTTACTCAATTGGCCGTTTTAAAGCTACAGATATAGATTGATCGATAAACATCTGTATCATAGCTTATGAATGACGAAGGTCACAGTACAAGGGGGTCATATTATAGACGAGCAAGTCAGCNTTCGAGATAATTTACTTTATGCGGGTTCTAAGATTCCCAGCTATAATATTGCTATAAAAAAAACCAAGAACATGCTAGCATAAAGTAAAATAGAGGCTTTAGATTCTAAATTGCAAAGCTAAGATCAGATAAATTTGCTTTTTGTAAGGATAAATGCAATGAATGATACTGATGAACACAAACTGTACCAAACAGGAAAACTGTACATACTGAGCTAACATTATCAAATAACGACATTCAAAAATCAACATAGCAGATACTGAATAGATGAGGCCAAGTTTACAAAGATCAAAAAACAAGGAAATAAAGCACCAAGGTTCAAATATCTAGGGTCCCAATGAGATAAGAACCAGGTAAAACTCAAGCATATTTAGGATGTTCAAAATAGTAAAAGCCTCATAAACCAACAGAAATAAGTTTCTATGGCAGAGGTTTCCATGAAAGAATGGTGGCAAGGAGCTAACATATTTATCACCAATGGCCGAACTAACTAAGCTAAAAAGGGAAACCATTAAAGTAATATTCATGTATTTAATATTAATAATCTGACTTGTTNGGTTCACGAACAACTAGCCATATTGACCCTATCACTAATAAATATCAATTTTTTTGGTGCTGGATGAGTAACTATTATCAAATTTATGGTATATGTTAGCAAATCTTCCAATGCAAAATAGGGATGGTTAGCAGCCAGGAATCGAGCCATAGCCATCGACAATAGCTGTGAACAGGAACAAGAAATTGCAGAGAAAAACATGCTTCAGATCCGGCTGAGCAAAGGTCCTACGTCGGACGGTGGTGGAGGTCCGGCGAGACCCGCACCGCTACTGGAGACGGTGACGGTGGCGTGTCCGGAGCACCTTGTGANGCCTAGATCTCACAAATTATGTGATCCATGCAGGGAATCACATTTATGCACGATTCGCTGCCCACTATATCTGATCGGCATGAAAAAATGATGTAGAGGATGCCATCCGTGCACATTGTCCTTAGGCCGCTCCGCTTTTCGACCAATCCTCCATTCCACCCGACTAGTCCACTTTACCAACTCGACCGACTGGTTGACCTACTCCAACCCGCCAGCCCATTCCAGCACACCAACCTGCTCTGTTGACCTCACTGACCCCGCATCTACTATGGGAGGTTGCCACCCGCTGCCACTCGCTACGGCTGTTTGCCAGCATCTACTGACCGCCGCCACAATAGCCGCCGATCCCAATTTAACACTACTAANAAGTAGGTGAGAGCCCCAAAAGAAATGTAATTTTCAGCATTAAAAGCAGCCTTTAACATGTATTCCAACAAGGGGCAGCAAGAAGTAGGTGAGAGCCCCAAAAGAAATGTAATTTTCAGCATTAAAAACAGCCTTTAACATGTATTCCAACAAGGGGCAGCAAGA
>JXCR01145644.1:332324-344113 GCA_002079205.1 Phalaenopsis hybrid cultivar
GCTGAGCTCCTCTCATACATGCACATTTTATATGAGGTCTGTCCCTACTTCAAGTTTGGGTACTTCTCTGCTAATGGTGCCATTGCTGAGGCTTTGAAGGGTGAGAATGCAGTCCACATCATAGATTTCCAGATTGCACAGGGAAGCCAATGGATATCTCTAATACAGGCTCTTGCAGCAAGGCCTGGGGGGCCACCCCGTGTTAGAATCACAGGAATTGATGATTCTATTTCTGAGTATGCCAGAGGAGGAGGTTTGCATCTTGTGGGGCAGAGGCTATCTCATCTTGCAGAGTCCTGTAACGTGCCATTTGAATTCCATGCTGCTCCATTGTTAGGCGGTAATGTGCAGGTTGAACATCTTTCTGTATGTCCAGGGGAGGCCCTGGCTGTCAACTTTGCTTACCAGCTGCATCATATGCCTGATGAGAGTGTGAGCACTGAGAATCACAGGGACCGAATCCTGAGAATGGTGAAGAGCTTATCACCAAAGGTTGTCACCCTTGTGGAGCAAGAATCTAACACGAACACTGCCCCTTTCTTCCAGCGGTTTTTGGAGACCTTGGATTACTACACGGCCATATTCGAATCAATTGATGCAGTTCTTCCTAGGGATCACAAGGAGAGGATTAGTGTTGAGCAGCACTGCCTCGCAAGGGACATTGTTAATGTCATTGCTTGCGAGGGAGCTGAAAGGGTTGAACGGCACGAACTTCTTGGGAAATGGAAGTATCGGTTCAGAATGGCTGGATTTACACCTTTTCCACTGAGTCCTTTTGTTAATGCAACAATAAAGTCACTCTTGGGAAACTACTGTGATCATTACAAACTAGAAGATAGAGATGGAGCTCTATATCTTGGATGGAAGAATAGAGTATTGTCAGTTTCTTGTGCTTGGCTGTGAAGTTTTGTAAAACTCTGAATTATTTAAGGTTTGTTTGGAGATTGCTTTTCTGCTTCTTTTCTGTTAAAGTAGAGGCTATTGTAAAGGGCGTAGTGGCTATATGTAGTAGTTTGAATTGTAGAACTAAACTTGCTGGCTAAAATGCTGTGTTTTAACTGGTAAAGAAATAAATATGGCAATTGATTCTCATTTTCCTGCTCAGATGGAATGCCATTTTCTGCATGACTTCAGTTTTTCTTAATCCGTTCTTTGAGTTCTTTTTAGAATTTATGTTCAAGTGTCGAGTAAATCACATATTAAGGGGTCAAATGGGTCGAATGCATTGGATTGATTCTTGCTTGTATNTAGTTTTTTCTTAATCCGTTCTTTGAGTTCTTTTTAGAATTTATTTTCAAGTGTCGAGTAAATCACATATTAAGGGGTCAAATGGGTCGAATGCATTGGATTGATTCTTGCTTGTATTCAGTCCATTTTGTCAATGAGTTAGAACAGTTTTATTTCAGTGTATTTATAGAATGAGTCAAATTGGAAGCTAAATTATTTGCAAATTTTGAACTTTTGCAAATCCCGACTTCTATTTTGTTGTTAGGTGATTTGGTGTTTGGATATGTTCATCAAAATAATAGCAAAATAAAGGCGTTCGTCAGTCCTTTTTAGTCTAATCTCTCTCATTCTTATACTCTTTAGATTTTATTTGATTGTTATTTTTTAACTGTTCCTTAGTACTTATATTTGTAGTGGGGATTTTGTATATATTTTTTGTTGACATAAACCTTTCATAACATTGAAATTTACAAGAAGTTTGAATGTCATTTCTATATATTGTACCTTATAGTGGGTAAATTCATTGATAAGCTTATGTGAAGGATNTTGATTTGGTGTTTGGATATGTTCATCAAAATAACAGCAAAATAAAGGCATTCGTCAGTCCTTTTTAGTCTAATCTCTCTCATTCTTAGTCTCTTTAGATTTTATTTGATTGTTATTTTTAACTGTTCCTTAGTACTTATATTTGTAGTGGGGATTTTGTATATAATTTTTGTTGACATAAACCTTTCATAACATTGAAATTTACAGGAAGTTTGAATGTCATTTCTATATATTGTACCTTATAGTGGGTAAATTCATTGATAAGCTTATGTGAAGGATTCTATTGGCCACATTTGTAGGAGAGTAGGTTAGCACTTTTTGCCACGTCAGGAAAGGTTGTATTAGTTATTTTGATAATTTTCATTACAAATTTTATAATGAATTATTCATGACAAATATTATAATGAAAAATTACAGTATAATTATTTATGATGAAAACCCATTAGTAATTTGTCAATGGATCTCAAATTAGGTACAACCCACTTTCTTGTTGAATCATGCTTCATCTTTTCTTTATTTTTTTCTTTGAAGTTATTTACAAGTGATCCTCACCCTAATCTCTCGAACTCCTAACCAATGTGGTTGTTGATCTCCATCCCGATTCCCTCTCTCTCTAATGTGAGCTCACTTCCTCTTTCCTTCTTTTCCTCAATCATTATTTTTCTCTATCTCTTACATTTCTTCATCTTCTCTACCTTGTGCTAGTGCCACACCAGTAAAATTAAATGTCGATGCCTCTCTTCCTTCAAATGCATAAACCCTTATAATTTATTACATCTTAAGCGAGCAAATCACCTAAGAAAACTCTCGATAAAAATTAGAAATCTTTTGTTTTCATGAATTCAAAAGGAAGGGTTTTCCACGAATATGATCGTTAAATTTCCAATAGGGATTGGTTCAAAGGTAAAAGATTTTGTTTTAAGAATCAAAAGAAGAAAAGTAGGGGAGATTAAAGATCTAGAATAGGTTTTTGGTAATCCCCCAAACTATCCTAATGTTTGGCTCAATTTAGGATGATTTAATTTAAGTTAACTCTTGCCAGTTTTATTAATTAGGGCTTATATTTGTGTAATGATGATTTACATAAAAAACCTAGAAAGATAAGAGGTTTTACGTTGAGTGACTATCTCAAAATCTTAAAATAAGTTAGGACATGCTGCATATCGGGACTATGCAAGAGCCTAACAAAAAGAGAGGTTTTATGTCATAAAAGACAGTCTCAGAATCCTAAAGATTGTTATTTAAACTAAAGAAAGGTCTTGAACAAGCTGTCCACGAAGTCTGCCCCGAGTTCCTTGTTCAAGTGCCTTCAAGTCTTCATGTCCTCCGATCTTATTATTAAAAGTTTTATTTGTTTTGATTCACACGTAGGCCAAGGCTAAGTTCATTTATGCCAAGTAATTCCCTAGTGTTACGTTTTTTAGGTTCTCCCTAATCTAAATAACTTTAATTTCTTCATTATTTGTCCTTAACCATGCATTCTATGTTTGATAAAAGCAGTAAGAAAACATGCATTGAGATACATAAAGCAATAAATAGAGCAAATAAGAAAATAATATTTTATCAATTTTTTATTAAATTTTAATTATTTAATTAGTGGTAACCCAGTCAAGATGTCTAAGGCTCCGTCGTCCCGGGTCGCCGGGTGCTCTAGTTTACTTAGTCAGAAAGGTGGTTGCCCACAAGGACCAGAAGATTCTTGTCAACATCTACAGAATGCACTATCTAAGAAATCTTCGTGAACTAAAACAAAAAGGGGTTTAAGTTACGTTATGTGATCTTTATGATTAAGATTTGATTAACTGTTGAATTACTTTATCGATTTAAGGGTTGAAATGTTTTCGGTTGTTTACATCTTGTTGTCGGATTTTATGTGTTTTATTTTAGTTATTTTTGTTCACTTGTTATTATTTACGTAAGGTTGACGACCTTGAAGTTGACTTAACCTCAAAGCCATGCTTTAAAGTCTTGTTGTGTTCAATTTAGTTTAATTTTAAGTTTTAATGTATTTTATGTGAATTTTACCCTTCCCAATATGTTTTATTTTATTTCTTAATTGATGTTCAAGTTAAGGGGTTTAGGTTTAACTTAGGTTTAAGGTTATACCTAAAAGATTCTTCTATGTTCAACCTATGAGTTAGGTTCTAACCTAAGGTTTATGGTAGGTTTAGCTTAATACTAAGCTATGATTTAGGTTTTTTTTTACTTAAAGATTATGGTTGGATTAGGGTTAACTAACCTAAGGTTTAGGTAAACTAATCCTATTGGTTTAGGTTTAACTAACCTCAGGTTTAGGTTAAATAATCCTATTGGTTTACGTTTAACTAACCTGAGGTTAGGTTAACTAATTCTATTGGTTTATGGTTAACTAACCTAAGGTTAGGTTAACTAATCCTATTGGTAACTAACCTAAGGTTTAGGTTAACTAATCCTATTGGTTTAAGGTTAGCTAACCTAAACTGGCTGAGCTAATCTATGGATTTAGGGTTAACTAACTTAAGGTTTAGGTTAACTAATCCTATTGGTTTAGGGTTAACTAACCTAAGACTTAGGTTAACTAATCCTTTTGGTTTAGGGTTAACTAACCTAAGGTTTAGGTTAACTAATCTTATTGGTTTTGATTTAACTAACCTAAGGTTTAGGTTAACTAATCCTATTAGTTTGGGGTTAACTAACCTAAACTAGCTTAGCTAATCCTATGGATTTAGATTAACTGACTTAAGGTTTAGGTTAACTAATCCAATTGGTTTAGGTTAACTAACCTAAGGCTTAAGTTAACTAATTCTATTGGTTTAAGGTCAATTGACCTGAGGTTAGGTTAACTAATCCTATTCGTTTAGGATTAACTAACCTGAGGTTAAGTTAAAAAATCCTATTGGTTTGGGTTTAACTAATCTAAATTTTGGGTTAACTAATCCTATTGGTTTAGGGTTAATTAATCTAAGGTTTATATTAACTAATCCTATTGGTTTAGTTTTAATTAACCTAAGGTTTAGGTTAACTAATCCTATTGGTTTAGGGTTACCTAACTGACCAACTTCTTTTTGTAATCGACAATTACAAGAATTTGATGGCGTTACTAGAAGATTTAATTTTCCAGCAACAGTGTCCAAAGACTTGATCGCGACTTTATAGATGTGTTTGATTTGATTAAGTTGTATAATTATAACATTCAATAATGTTAAAGTCAAATTTGTCAACGCAAGTATACATATCGCTCAAGTAATATAAAACTCTAATGGAGTCCTAGATATCGATCCATAGGGAGTGTTTTAGAATCACGGACTAAGGCTTTTAGAAAAGCGAGACTTTAATCACAACAACGACGTTCAATTTGCTTATTGTCACTAATAGGCAATTGAAATAAATAGATAATATTAATAACTAATAAATAACTAATGATATAAAGTAGTGTTNACAAATTATACTCCAAAAAGTTTACAAATTGCATAGATAAGTCCAGGATGTCCTAGACCTCCACTAGTCTCACTCCTTGTTGTAGTCAATGTATTCTTAAGAATTATTCTCCCCACATTTATAGTTCTACTATTCTGAATATAGAAATTCAAAACTCTATCTCTAGTTACCTCGCTATGGTGATAGGTTGGTAACAGAGTAGAGGAAATGATAGAATAACTCTATCTCTAGTTACCTCACTATGGTGATAGGTTGGTAACAGAGTAGAGGAAATGAAAATGCCGCTCCTTAGAGGTGGCATTCAACATGGAAGCAGAAAAATTTACCCGTTCTCGTTGTTTTATCTTTCATGTTCCCTTCCCATCAGTGAGAAAGTTGATTACAGCATTGAGGGGGTCTTCTATTGTACTAAAGGATTCATAGTGGCAGCTATAGGAGCGTGGGATTTCATAAAAAGTGTTGATGCGAGCGGCAGTAAACTCAACAGGGAATCCATGCACTTGAACGATTCCATCCTCAGAATAAATCACGTTGGAGTAAAACTCTATCACAACATTTGCATCCGCTTTATTGGTGGTGTAACAAAAGTTTTCCCACCTCCACTCTGCAATAACTCCTTCGATTTCACCTCCCGAACTTTCAAAAAATCAATCTTGTGTGCACTTCTTTTCTTTAAATACAGAAGTAAACTTTGTCTAAGCCATCGCATTGACGAAGCAAGACTCTTCGAACTCAACCCGTCTCTTTTGTCTTAGAGCCATTTCAATCTAATCAAATTATAGAAAAATTCCAAAAATTACTTCAAATATGTAAATCATGCCTTCCAATGGTAATTTAAAGAGTTCAACTTTAAGATCCATGAATTTATTCCCAATTTTTATTCACATTCTCAATTAAGAGTTCAACACTAAGATCCATGAATTTCTTCCCAAATTTTCTTCACATTCTAAAATTTTTTGGATCTCCTCAATGAAGATCCATGAATCTCTTCCCAGATTTTCTTTACATTCCCAAATTTTTTGGATCTCCTCAATGTGGGAGAAATTCATGGTGAAAACCAAATATTTTTAGCTTAGAGTGAAGCTCTTACCTAGAGATGATGAAATTCGGTGTCAAAAAGCCTTGAAATCACCTCCTAATCCAAGATCTCTCAAGCTCTAGGTCAAAAATGACATTTTTAGAAGGAAGGGGATGATGAATAGTGGCGGTTGACTGGTCAAAATCACTGTTAAAGGTGTTCGTCGTGAGCTCGCCATCGGCGGGGTCGATGGCGCCATCGACACGCTTAATTGGAATTTAAATCCTAAGTTTTGGGAAAATCTCACCGTCGGCGGCGTCAAGGGCGCCGTCGGCGGCGTCAAGGGCGCCGTCGGCGGGCTCTATTGATTATGTCCAAATTCCAGATTTTTACGATTTTGATCAATTCCAAGCCTAAACGACATCCGTTTAATCATTATAGACAAATTTTAAATAACTAAATGATGTACTTAGCACATATAAACTTTCACAACACAAAATATTACATTTATATATAAATTCTAAGGGGTACAACATACGTTACATAACACATCTAAGTTTGATATTTTCTCAACCTCAATACATTAATTCAGCGTCGCAATCCAAGCCACAACACTCAAAACGTTGAAAACAAAACATCATATGCTTAGCTCAACTATACAGAGATCTATAAGCATAATTCTAAAGCAAAGCAAATACAAAGTTCAAATCAAAATACTTAGATAGACATATAGGCAGTAATATAAATCTACTAATCCTTAGACTTAGTACTCGATTCTCCTCTGAGATCGCCCATTGATTGCACATGAACGAAGAGGTTGTAGAAGGGTTGGAATGAAAATTCTTTAGTAGAATCCTCCTCAATGAATTTCATCCTCTTCATCGGTTGTATCAAACTATCTTCTAAATGTCCAGAATGTTCAAAATGCTCTTTCATCCTCCAGTCCAGATGATTGAAGAAGTCAGATATATTATTAATTGCATTCATGACATTTTGTACCTCCTTTTCTAATTTTTTGATTCGGCGCAGGATCACCAAAGACTTATCAGGGACTAAGGGTGGAACTGGCAGTGAATTCTGGGATGATTGATCAACTATCATGGCCATCTCATTTTCATTCTCAAATGATGGGAATCTTTCAGTTGGATCCAAAGGCTTCCAAGGCAGCAGTACTTTTTCCCAATTCTCATAGGACACTTGGAACTGACTGCAAAGTGAGAAAATTGTGGAGCGGTGTCCAAGCCCATAAGTTGATCCATGAACGATCAGGCCCAAAACCGACTTCAAATTATAGATCCAACGTCGATCGACAGTCCCCTTTGGATGCAGTAATTCAAAATGGCACTTTCTTTAGAAACTTTACCGATCTTCATTGTCGGTAACAATTTTGCAGAAATGAAAAAGTGCCAATGTTTAGAAACGGGATTCAGGACTGTTGCAGAAAAACTAACATACCCGTTTTCTCTTGTTTCCCAATCGTCAGTTTCGTCCGTTAAATACTGGTAAATCTCATTCATCTGGTTTCTCGTTGGGATGAAATTAGAATAGTGGCAAACAGAAACATTTTATATCATGTATAATTCGTTGATCCGTGCTGGAGTAAAAGTGATCCATCTTCCTCGCACATAAACAACTCCTTGGTTGATTCCATGTAATTTTGCATAAAACTCTTTTACCACTAGAACCACCACGGGGGCAGTATTGTAGCACAACACTTCCCATCTTTGCCGCAATATTGTTTCTTCAATATCCGTCGTAGGATTATTCAATCCGCGATTCACAAATCCTCGTTCTTTGATTAATCTTTTCTTTGTCAGCAACTTGTTGAAGATTCGCTGCGCTTTCGCACTAATAAACGTCCGTCGATTAAATACTCGCATTCTGGGATTATCAGGGGAATTGGACGCCATGGAAATGGAATTTTGGTAGAGTTTCACTTCATTTTTGGAGGGAAAATATGAATTAAAATTCGAATTCTAGAGTTTAAAAAGACAATTCCCGCCCAAAAACCGTAAAAAAATTGCCATTCAAACATAAGAAACCGTCTTCTTACCGGTCTCGCCGTCGGCGGGGTCGAGGGCACTGTCGGCGCGCATCTGTATTAATTTTATCTGTACTCTCGGGAAAAACCCACCGTCGGTGGCGTCGAGGGCGCCATCGGTGCTTAAGGCAAAATTTTCACAGTTTCGCTCTGGTCCAAATACGTTCCAATTTTTCTTCATGGATCCAATTATTAAGCTGTTTCAAGGGTAAATAAGAATAGTAGAGCTTAATACTACCATAAAATAGAGATAATCTCAAAAAAAAATTACTATAATTACTATAAAAATAAAGATAAATATGGGTTGCCTCCCATAAAGCGCTTGGTTTAACGTTGTCAGCTCGACCTATTCAGGTGTTATTCAGGTTGGCTCATCATTAAAACCTCTTTAAAATTTGGTCTTTTACCCTCATAATATGGTTTTAATCTATGACCATTTACTTTAAATTTATTTCCCATTTTCTAATCTTCAACTTCAATAGCTCCGTAAGTATAAACTTGAGTCACAGTAAATGGCCCTAACCAACGAGACTTCAATTTCCCAAGAAATAATTTCAACCTAGTGTTGTAAAGTAAAACTTCTTATCCTGGTTCCAAGTGCTTTTGTTTAATCTTTCAATCATGCCATTACTTTAATTTTTCTTTATAAATTCTGTCGTTATCATAAGACTCATTTCTTAATTCTTCTAATTCATTTGATTGTAACAATCTCCTTTTGCCAGCATCTTTCAAATTATAATTGAATTCTTTAATCGCCCAATATGCCTTATGCTCCAATTCTACTGGTAAGTGAAAAGTCTTTCCAAAAATCAGTTTGTAAGGAGTCATTCCAATAGGAGCTTTATAAGCAGTCCTGTAAGCCTATAATGCAGTATCCATTCTATTTGACCAATCTATTCTACTAGAGTTTACATTCTTTTCAAGTATTTGTTTAATCTCTATATTAGAAACTTCAACTAACCCACTGGTTTGAGGGTGATAAGATGTAGAGATTTTGTGAATAATATTAAACTTTTTCTGCCAATCTCTGAATATATTTATTCCAAAAATGGGATCCTCCGTCAGTGATAACCATTCTAGGCATTCTGTATCTAGTGAAAATATTTTTCTTCAAAAATCTTGAAACACTTTTAGCGTCACAAAGAGGTGAAGCTTGTGCTTCAATCCACTTAGAAATGTATTCCACTGCAATTAATATATATAAGTTCCCAAATGAAGGAATAAACGGTCCCATAAAATCTAATCCCCAAACGTCAAAGATCTCAACTTCCAATATGAAATTTAGAGGCATTTCATTTCTTCTAGTATATTGCCTACTCGTTGAAATCAATCACAAGTTTTTATATATCTATAAACATCTTTAATATGGTAGGCCAATAAAATTTAGCTTGCAAAATTTCATAAGCACTTTTATCAATTCCAAAATGTCCTCCAAATTCAGAATCATGACATTTCTGAATGATCAACTCAGTTTCTTCATAAGGTACACATCTCCTCATAATAAGATCCTTACATTATTTATATAAATAAGGCTCATCCCAAAAATATGCTTTTGCATCATGAATGAATTTTCTTTATTGTTGCAATGTCAGCATAGGTGATAAAATATCACTTACGATGTAGTTAACAATATCAGCATACCATGGTATTTTCCACTCATTAATATTATAAAGTTGTTCATCGTTAACAATATCAGCATACCATGGTATTTTCTACTCATTAATATTATAAAGTTGTTCATCAGGGTTAACAAAATCAGCATACCATGGTATTTTCCACTCATTAATATTATAAAGTTGTTCATCAAGGAAACTGTATAATTTCATCATCGGTGTTAGATAATTCATGATTTTCTAATCTCGATAAATGATCAAAAATTTGACTATCAGTTCCCTTTCTATCAATAACCACAAGATCAAATTTTTGCATGAATAATATCCATCTAATCAACCTTGGTTTAGCATCCTTCTTTTGCATTAGATATTTAATAGCAGAGTGATCANCTGTTTCAAGGGTAAATAAGAATAGTAGAGCTTAATACTACCATAAAATAGAGATAATCTCAAAAAAAAATTACTATAATTACTATAAAAATAAAGATAAATATGGGTTGCCTCCCATAAAGCGCTTGGTTTAACGTTGTCAGCTCGACCTATTCAGGTGTTATTCAGGTTGGCTCATCATTAAAACCTCTTTAAAATTTGGTCTTTTACCCTCATAATATGGTTTTAATCTATGACCATTTACTTTAAATTTATTTCCCATTTTCTAATCTTCAACTTCAATAGCTCCGTAAGTATAAACTTGAGTCACAGTAAATGGCCCTAACCAACGAGACTTCAATTTCCCAAGAAATAATTTCAACCTAGTGTTGTAAAGTAAAACTTCTTATCCTGGTTCCAAGTGCTTTTGTTTAATCTTTCAATCATGCCATTACTTTAATTTTTCTTTATAAATTCTGTCGTTATCATAAGACTCATTTCTTAATTCTTCTAATTCATTTGATTGTAACAATCTCCTTTTGCCAGCATCTTTCAAATTATAATTGAATTCTTTAATCGCCCAATATGCCTTATGCTCCAATTCTACTGGTAAGTGAAAAGTCTTTCCAAAAATCAGTTTGTAAGGAGTCATTCCAATAGGAGCTTTATAAGCAGTCCTGTAAGCCTATAATGCAGTATCCATTCTATTTGACCAATCTATTCTACTAGAGTTTACATTCTTTTCAAGTATTTGTTTAATCTCTATATTAGAAACTTCAACTAACCCACTGGTTTGAGGGTGATAAGATGTAGAGATTTTGTGAATAATATTAAACTTTTTCTGCCAATCTCTGAATATATTTATTCCAAAAATGGGATCCTCCGTCAGTGATAACCATTCTAGGCATTCTGTATCTAGTGAAAATATTTTTCTTCAAAAATCTTGAAACACTTTTAGCGTCACAAAGAGGTGAAGCTTGTGCTTCAATCCACTTAGAAATGTATTCCACTGCAATTAATATATATAAGTTCCCAAATGAAGGAANCTTATTCTGCGGCTAGGCTGAGAGGATACCGGCTCTCACTTCGGAGCTCCCACATTCCCCTCACCTGAGGGCTAANTGAAAGGGTTGAACGGCACGAACTTCTTGGGAAATGGAAGTATCGGTTCAGAATGGCTGGATTTACACCTTTTCCACTGAGTCCTTTTGTTAATGCAACAATAAAGTCACTCTTGGGAAACTACTGTGATCATTACAAACTAGAAGATAGAGATGGAGCTCTATATCTTGGATGGAAGAATAGAGTATTGTCAGTTTCTTGTGCTTGGCTGTGAAGTTTTGTAAAACTCTGAATTATTTAAGGTTTGTTTGGAGATTGCTTTTCTGCTTCCTTTCTGTTAAAGTAGAGGCTATTGTAAAGGGCGTAGTGGCTATATGTAGTAGTTTGAATTGTAGAACTAAACTTGCTGGCTAAAATGCTGTGTTTTAACTGGTAAAGAAATAAATATGGCAATTGATTCTCATTTTCCTGCTCAGATGGAATGCCATTTTCTGCA
>JXCR01145645.1:46488-58184 GCA_002079205.1 Phalaenopsis hybrid cultivar
TTTCTAATGGTGAGGGTACCTTTTCTAGTTTTCTAAGACTAGTCAGTAGGAAAGTCCTATGGCTAGACCTAGGCTACTAAAGAAATTTCTAGACCTCAACCAAAAGTGAGGTCAACATCCTCCTTCCAATTCAGCTGCCAACCCACCCTCTTGCTGTTTTTAACATCCCACAACCCTCCAACTGCCACATGCCCACTGTCATTTCCATTCCAACCCTCCATATTTACTTCCCTCGCTATCCCAACCATCCACCATTAGTATCGCAGCTTGCAATGCCTTCCTCTTGTTGTTTTCTTATTGTCCAACCACCCGAAAAAGTAAACTGCCTTTGTTTTGACTATCATCTCTTGTTGCCCAGTTGTTTTAGCATCCCATAATTATTGTCGCCCTCATCTGCATTCCAGAAACCCTTCCCTACTTTGTTGCCACCATTCCAAGCTCTCAACAATCACCACCACCAGCCAAAATCCGCTCTAATGTGAGTTCGTGTGTCATGTGTGTTGTTTTTTCTCTTTCAAGTGTGTTTGATTATAATTGCCTATTTATTTCGAGTAATAAAATTTATTTTTCTCTTTTTATTTGGGTTAACTCTTATATCACCTAATCTGGCATATTATTTAACCTTAGATCTACGCTTATCATTGCTCACATATTACAAAACAAGTTTTCATTGAATTTTTCTTCCATTTTTTATTCTTTATCCATACAATATCTTGGTATTATTTATTCAAAATCATTTCTTACATTCACTAGATATATTTAAAAATAAAAAAAAACGATGAATTTTATAATTAGGAAGAAAACAATAAATAACAAAATTATTAAAACTATCGGGACAAAACAAATGGATAGTCATTTCACAGCACTTAAATTAGCATGATAGATTAATCATAAATTATAAATTTAAATATTTAATTTGTATGTTATTATACATTTTAAATATAATTAAAATCGCAACTATGATAAGATTAAAAATGTTTTATTTAACATGAAGAAAACAATGTAAATTTGATAAAGATTATTAAGAAAAAGTTGAGATTATTTGACGTTGACGCCGTGCATGCAGGAAATGTTGAATAAAAAATCAGAATATTAGTTGCGGCCTTTAATTAATTAAGAAATTAAGCTGGCTGGAAGTTTCCTGGGAAAATTCCTTTATAGATTGGTTTATTGGATTNATTTTACTTTTCTTTTGTAATGAGTAGAATTCATGTTTAGGATTTTGTGATGCATGTTAGAAGCGGATTTAATTATAAATGTGATAGTTTTTACTTGCACTTTATTTACATTACAATAAAGGCCTGTTGTAGTGTTAAAATTAGTTGTAATTTCATTAATACCCGGGAGGGCTGTGTAATTCTCAACAAAGTAGAACCACATTCAAATTCTATGGATGGTTAAGTTCATGGGAGTTGAATGCAAATAAATAAGGAAATATACTTTGATGGGCGTAGAATCGAAGATTTTAGGATGACCGACTAAAATCCCCAATTCAATCCTATTGTTTAAGTACTGAAGCAGAGATGTTAGCCCTGAGGCGAGGGGAACGTGAGAGCTCCAAAGTGAGATACGGTATCCTTCCAGCCTAGCCACGGATTCAGTAAACAAGCATAAGATTAGTTAATGTTCTTTATGCCTGGACCAAAGGGTAAAGAATAGGATTGCTCCTATTTGGCACATACAATATTTAATGCATCTCATTCCTTTACATTATCCAATTCATTACATAAGAATAGTAGTTTTAGTATCTCAAAATTCTCCAAACCAATTCTTCAAAGAAGGGTTATCTTTAGAATTAATACTTGCATTTAGTTATAGTTACTATCTTTACATTTAACACTTGCATTTAGNATATTATACATTTTAAATATAATTAAAATCGCAACTATGATAAAATTAAAAATGTTTTATTTAACATGAAGAAAACAATGTAAATTTGATAAAGATTATTAAGAAAAAGTTGAGATTATTTGACGTTGACGCCGTGCATGCAGGAAATGTTGAATAAAAAATCAGAATATTAGTTGCGGCCTTTAATTAATTAAGAAATTAAGCTGGCTGGAAGTTTCCTTGGGAAAATTCCTTTATAGATTGGTTTATTGGATTGTTGAATTTATGAGTTATGACTGTATCCATGAAAAGAAAAAAAAAATTAAAATAGTCTAGCAGGGAGCCAATTTAACGGAAAATATTTGTGTACGTAAGACGCACTCAGTGCTGTGTATGTCGGAGGTTATTCAGAGGGTACAAGCGGGTTATATCCGCATTATACCCTCTTGTAACCTCCCTGTAACTTAATTGTAACTACCGGAACTACAGAAACACGAAACTTATTTCTAGGTTACAGATAAGTTACAAGTAGGTTACAGGGAGGTTAAATGAGGGTATAACACGGATGTAAGCCCCTTATACACTCTGAATAACCTCCCAACGTACGCAGCTTTACGTACATCTTACATACGCAAATATTTTCCCAATTTAACTCTAGTTTATAGAAGCGTAAAATTATTTCATTTTTTCTAATTTTAGGCTCTTTTAAAAGACTATGAAATTAAATTGACATTTTTATAAAATAATGAATTAAAATAACCCATGTAAATAGGCAGAGAATTATTTTGACATTTTATTTCCTATGGAAATAAATGATTAAGAATTTCCATTTAAAAATGGCCAAAATTATCCACAAATTAGAAAAAAAGGAAAATAATAAAGTTTAATTGATTAAACGTGCAATAATTAGTTCAATTGTTTGATTATCCAACTACCGAAGTTAAAAAAAAAAAAGTTAAAACACGGATTTTTATTATCCTTAATTATAATTCTTAAATAAATTTATGAATTAATTAAATACTAAAATTGGAATCATAATTTTCTGTGGATACTACCACAACCTTACATGCAATGCTAGTAAGAGTGAGAGATTATGAAATTTCACTTAATAAGTGAAAGTACCGTCGGTTTTATGGGATTTTGAATATCAAGCATATTTAAAAATTTAATTATTTAAATAAGTAAGCTAGACATTAAAAGTAATATACTATCTCGAGAGATAGTGGTACCACATTATGACTGATTCGATTATTTAAATGAAGAAATTTTGAATATTTGCTCTGCGACTAAAATTTATAAATTATTTCTCCTATCTAATCAAAAGTTTATATTAGTCTGGAGTTTTAAGCTTCCTATAAGGGAAAACTTCTATATTTAATTACATCTTAAGTAACTGAAGTTAGTTAAGAAGGAATACAATATAAAAGTAATAAATTTTATTTGAAAACATTGAATTTATTTGGTAGTGTAAATAATTGTATGATTTTTCATTTTTTGTATAGTTTAAAGAAGTTAGAAAATAGGGTAAACTACACAGTTAGTGGGAGGCGATGATGGATGGTGGTTGATAGTTGACGATGATGAGGGCTATTGAAGATGGTGGTTGTAGCAGCCGCATGGTGGTGGTAGCGGCACGAGGCAACGGTGGTGGATTGACAACAGTCGGCGGTGTTGCTGAGCAACACTTTACAAAAGAGTGTTCGGAATTCACCTAAATCAAACTAATTTTAAAAATGAACTAGAGAATGAATTACAAATTCATTCTACCTTTTCACTGCATTTAGTATCAAAAGCCTAAAATTTGACAGTCATTATAATAGAATATAAACATCCCTTTATTCCTAATCCATCATGTAATTTTTTGAAACCTATGCAATTAATCTAAATTGAACTGTTAAAATATATATATATATATATATATATATATATATATATATACTACCAATTTTTTGCGCCGATATGTTGAGATGTCATTCATCTTTTCTTCCAAAATCCTGCAGCTAAAAACGTTTTTTTTGGACAATTGTTATATTTGACATAAATATTCAGTGCTTAGTGTAGACTAAAATAAGCAGTAGTTCCAATGTTTTAATATAAAAAAATGAGAAACAATATTTCGTCTGAATTTGTATTATGATGAGACTATTGATTAGGAAATACTTGCTTCTGGCCTTAAAGCTGAGTCAGATGCGTGCAAAAAGGAGGTAATTGTGTTTGTCACGCTTGAAATGCACAAGACCCCTCTTGTGAGTTGCGTAACTTGCTTTTTGTAAAACTCTGCACGACGATTTTTCTTAGTGGCTTCGAAATATTTTTATTATAATAATTATATGAGCTTCTATAGGGAAATTACAAACATATCACATAAGTGTTACGTATTTATATGTCACGCATTCAATTAATGGTGTGTATTCACATTTATGACACATGGTGTCATAAATCATTTCATGAAAAAATTTATTTTCATTTCATCAAATGATGATCATAATATTTTTTATGTGATATTAAAAATTTTAGTATAATTTAATGTTGTGAAAAACGACGACAATAAAACGAAAACCGGATCGAAAAAAAAATTTGCAAAACAGAAAACAAAGCATAAACACACAGATTTGCGTGATTCGGCAAATTGCCTACATTCACAGAGTTGCAGAGGATTTTATTTTTTCGAGGAATACACCCTCGTTAATCACCTCGACGTTTATATGAAAGAGCAATCTCTCTCTCTCTCTCTCTCTCTCTCTCTCTCTCTCTCTCTCTCTCTCTCTCCCCCCCTCCCTCTCTTCTCTCCTATCTCCTCTCGAGAGCAACAATCGAAGAAGAAGCATGGGAAACCAAATCCCAAGAACTACACGAGAAGAAAAAGAATACAAAAGAAAAGCAGTTTTCTTGTTCCCCGTAAGCTTCGCACCGAACCACCATGACAAGGNTCACATAAGTCTTACGTATTTATATATCACGCATTCAATTAATGTTGGGTATTCACATTTATAACACATTGTGTCATAAATCCTTTTATGAAAAAATGTATTTTCATTTCATCAAATGATGATCATAATATTTTTGATGTGATGTTCAAGATTTTCGTATCATTCAATGTTGTGAAAAACGACGGCAATAAAGCGAAAACCGGATCGAAAAAAATTTGCAAAACAGAAAACTAAGTAGAAACACGCAGATTTACGTGATTTGACAAATTGTTTACATCCACAGAGTTGCAGAGGATTTTATTTTTTCGAGGAATACACCCTCGTTGATCACCTCGACGTTTATATGAAAGAGCAATATCTCTCTCTCTCTCTCTCTCTCCCTCTTTCTCTCTCTCCCCCCTCTCTTCTCTCCTATCTCCTCTCGAGAGCAACAATCGAAGAAGAAGCCTGAGAAACCAAATCCCAAGAACTACACGAGAAGAAAAAAAATACAAAAGAAAAGCAGTTTTCTTGTTCCCCGTAAGCTTCGCAGCGAACCACCATGACAAGGGAGCAGCTACTATGCGATATTTAATTCTTTTATAAACATAATCGCATACTTCATCATCTTCTTGTGAATACAAAGGTATTTATAAATCTTCCTTTAGACCCATTAAGGAAAATCTTAATTGTGAATATCCCTCCTCCATATTCCTGACTTTAGTCGTGAAATCTAGAGAAGTGTTGGCGGGAGGATAATTAAGAAAGGCTAATTAATGTCATAGTTAACACCTTTAATTATTACCAAAACTGTAATGGACCAAATCTTTACTTTCCTCAACAATTATCCCACTTGGAGACTCGGACACTGACTCCATCACCCACTGCAGTCCTCTTTCCTCAAACATGATATTCTCCACCTTTTCAACTCAAAGCCCCCCCGTCTTCAAGCTGGAAGACCAACTGAATTTGCACATAACTTCATTTTTTGAAGAGTAACACTGTTAGTTGACATATCAACGTCAACTTAGCATTTTACCTCAAAGCTCTTTCTTGTGTTACTCATGTATCTGCTTACAAATCCCACTGCATGGGCAATATCCTGCCTCTGCTGAAGGCTTTTTTCAACAAGTTCAATCTTGTACCTCTTACTGTCATCACACTCAGACTTCACCCGGTACACTCATCCGTTGTGCAATGCCTTTTTCCCGGGTAGAAATTTTGTTAGCTCCCATGTCTAATTCCTAGCTATTTGACAATGAAGCCGACATTATCAATACACATATCTCATTGTCAAAATCAATTTCAACAAGAGATATTTGATTTGTGATGGTATTAAAATCATTCAAATGTTAAGGAATGGACACACATTCCTCCATCTTTAAGTTGAATAACTTTTTCATCATATGCACCTTGTTATTCGCTGATGGCTTTTCATACAAATCTCATAAAGCTGCTATGAGATATGCAATAGTCCTCTTCTTGATGACATTGTGGGCAACGAATCTATACAGGTTAATCAAATAACCCCCAAAACCTGTCGATCCAAAAGATTGCATTCCGCCTCATCCAACTTGTCCGGTCTCTTCCCCAGTAACGGAAGATGAAGTTTCTTCCCATCGATGTACTCCTCTATTTGCATGCTTTGGTAACCAAAATATGTGTCATTAAACATCTTGATCCATAATTCCATCACTTCGTCTCCACCCATCACTCTTCCTTATATCCGAAACCGCGACTATGATACCAGTTATTTTGAAAAACTACACAAATTAAGCAAATATTGGAACGTGAAAATTCGTAAAACTGAGAACCCAGCAGAAACCCATAGTTTTACGTGGTTCGACAAATTTCTTACATCCACAGAGTTACAGATTCTTTGAAAAATTACACCATCATTGATCACCTCGATGTTTACAAGAATGAACAATCTTGCTCTCTTTCTCTCTCCCCTGTCCTCTCGCCTCTCTCTTCTCGAGAGCAACAACCAAAGAAGAAGCCTTGAAAACCAAATTCAGAGACCTATGACCCGACCTGCAATTATACAGATATTTATATTCTTTTTTATGCCAAAAACTTGACCCAAATTATATTTAGCGGCTAGTGAGAATAAATATAATATAATAAAATTTAAAGAAATAATTTTCTCACTAGGGGTACTACACAAGTATATGTAACGTTTTAAGTAATATAAAATTTTCCTTAAAAACCCCATTATCAATCCCAAAGAGAAAACATAAACACAAAACAATGAAAATGAAAATTAGGAATTTTAACTTTAAGAAAACTTTACTTATGCCTGCAATAAATATTTAAAGATGAAAATTAATTTTACTAACTTCTACTAAATGCAAGTTAAACTAAATGAAATGTTTTTATAATATATAAAAAAAAAGACTTTCTCCTTGCCAATAATTCATAATTAGTGTGGGATTTCAAAATTTTCTTAAAAGCTTAAATGTGGTATTGTGACAAATAGGAGCATATATGTTATTTACTTCTTTCGATTGTGTAAAGAATATTGACTAATTTAAAATTTGTGTTGGCATGTATAGTAGTGTTGGGTAGGTTCTAGTCTCTCACTCCTAGATTACCCACTGTGCCCACTCTATAGGACCTACCAGTGACCCTTAGTTCCAATCTTTAGAACAAATTGATAAAAAGAATCTAGTCTGTCACTCTAGAAACATTAATTCTACGCCCATCAAATCTTATATCCCTATCTATTCGCACCCCCCTCCGAACAATTACCACTGCTTTTTCTAAGGTGAAATATGGTACTTACAAGTTAAGAAATCTTAGCCCTCTCAAGTCTATAAGTTTCCTCAACAAATTTTACAATACAAGTGGCTAATTTGTAAAGTAAATGAAGATTCAGTTAAAATATGATCAAAATTGTTAGGAGTAAAAGAAGTTCTAAAAAAAAATCAAAGTCATTTACTTGATCACTTCATAATGCAAGGAGAAAGAGTGAAAACTACTCAAAACGCATAGGGATAACAAAACAAAATATATTTATAAAACTCAAATCCAAAGTACAAAACTTGAAGACAAAGATACAAATACTTATCTTGAATGTTCTCCCAAGCACTTCTTTGAAGTTCTCTGACTTCTCTAACTCTAACAAAACTTACAAGACTCACAAACTCTAGAAATAACAAAGATTCACAAAGAAAACTTCTCACACACTTAACACACTCACACACTATGTAACTCAATATATCTGACCTTCCTAATCTGTTGGAATTAATCCATATTTATAGAGCTTCAAAAATGACCAAGGGTTTCTACAAACATTTCTTCAAAATTTGGTCTCATTCAATAAATCTTCTAGAAAATAACCATGGCGCCTAGGCGCCAAGCTGTCGTGCCTAGACGCCAGCCATGTTCTGCATCTAACGCTAGTTCAGCTGGTTTGCAATTTTCTTTACTCTAGCCCATTTTGCTCATTTTTACTTTTAAACTCTTTTTCTTGTACTTGCAACCAATATCATAAAAATATCTTTCATTAAAGCAAAATATTATAAAAAATTGAACATAAAAATATGCATAAAAATAAGTAATTTTAAGGTGGATCAATTCCCCCAAACTTAAACGTTACTTCTCCTTAAGTAATTTTTCTATATACAAAATGTATAACTTATGGAAGTAAGTTTTACTTGAAGATTTTTATATTTTTTATTTTATAAATGCAATAGTGAAACCTTAGAAAGATTTTTATTAACATAGGTTAAGACTATGTAAAGATATTTAGCAGTGACCAAAGAAAAATATGTTGAGATTTTCATACCTATTTTACACTGTTTTTGATGATATTGCACTTTAAAGAAAGATATTTTTGATGTTTTATTGCAGGTATGATGAATTATGATCATTGGAGCAAAACGATGCAAAAAGGAGCGAATTTAGAGCGAAAAGGACAAAAATGTGAAGATTTGAATGAGGGCACCGATGGCGAGCCCAACGACGCCGACAGTGAGAATTTCCCGAGACTCCAGATTAAATAATTTAGAAGGCCCGCTGACGACACCCTCGAGGCCGCCGACGGCGAGATCGACAGTTATTTCCAAAGGTGCATTGAATGTGGATGATTTTTGGAGGAATGCTTAGGCAACTCTTGAGAAAACTCTTCTACAACTTTTAAAGAGGACTTTGACTGAAAATTAAGAAAGGAGGAGGCTCAAGAGTTCGAGAAGTTGGAAAGTTAGAACAGCGTCCAAGGGCCTCAGTAGTGTGTAGAGAGATTGTAAGAGTGGAGGGAAAGTGAGAGATTTCTTCCTCCTTGCCGCTTTGAAGAAGAATTCTGTTTGCTGTAAAGAAAGGAAGAGATTTAGATCCATTTTATTATTTTTCACATTTTTTCCAAAATTCTCTTAATTTCACGATTAGATACTTATGTCAAACCACTAGTCTAGGGATAATAAGCAGTTGCAATTNCGCCTAGACGCCAACCATGTTCTGCATCTAATGCTAGTTCAGCTGGTTTGCAATTTTCTTTACTCTAGCCCATTTTGATCCCTTTTACTCTTAAACTCTATTTCTTGTACCTGCAACTAATATCATAAAAATATCTTTCATTAAAGCATAATATCATAAAAAGTTGAACATAAAAATATGCATAAAAATAAGTAATTTTAAGGTTGATCAATTCCCCCAAACTTAAACGTTACTTCTTCTTAAGTAATTTTTCTTACTATGTATAAAATGTACAACTTATGGAAGTAAGTTTTACTTAAAGATTTTTTATATTTTTTATTTTATAAATGCAATAGTTAAACATTAGAAAGATTTTTATTAACATAGGTTAAAACTATGTAAGGATATTTAACAGTGACCAAAAGAAAATATGTTGAGATTTTCATACCTATTTTACACTATTTTTTATGATATTACACTTTAAAGAAAGGTATTTTTGATGTTTTGTTGCAGGTATGATGAATTATGGTCATTGGAGCGATGCAAAAAGGAGCAAATTTGGAGCGAAAAGGACCAAAATGTGATAATTTGAACGAGAGCACCGATGGCGAGCCCAACGGCGCCGACGGTGAGAATTTCCTGAGACTTCAAATCAAATAATTTAGAAGGCCCGCCGACGGTACCCTCGATGCCGCCGACGGTGATATCAGCAGTTATTTCCAAAAATGCATTGAATGTGGACGATTTTTGGAGGAATGCTTAGGCAACTCTTAGGAAAACTCTTCTACAACTTCTAAAGAGGACTTTGGCCGAAAATTAAAAATGGAGGAGGCTCAAGAGTTTGAGGAGTTGGAAAGTTAGAACAACGTCCAAGGGCCTCAGTAGTGTGTAGAGAGATTGTAAGAGTGGAGGGAAAGTGAGAGATTTCTTCCTCCTGGNTGTTGCCGGGGATTTAAATCTTCTAGCAGTGATATAAAATTCTTATTTTTTTAAGCATATATAAAGTCGTTGTCAGAGGTCAGGGCTTAATTTGGAGCGAAGAGGAGTGATAGGGGGTTTCAAAAATATTTAATGCGGGGAAGAGTATAGAGGGCTTGGGTGTGAGGGGAATAATACGGGCAATAAGGGGTTGATTGGATGAGATTTTAAGTGGGTGGAAGAAAGGGAGGGAGAAATTAAAGAGGAAAGAGAGGGAATATTGAATTTTGGAGGGAGGTAAATTTGAATTCAAGAAGGCAGTTATGGTGGTTAGGGTCAAAATAGCAAGTATGCCTCATTTGAAAGAAAGAAAATGTAAGGGTTCTAAAGACGCAAATGATTTTAAAAAAGGTGGCCTCTAGTTTAAGTTATTTCAATTTGAAGTGGCAAGGTGGTTATAGGGTGGTCATGACCAAAATTTTGACCTTGGCCCATTTGGGAGAGAAAAATATAAGAAATTTAGCGGTGCAATTATTTTTTATCAAAGTGAGCCCCATCTCAAATATTTAAGCTCAAAGTGTGGGCCCCACTCTAAGAGAGAAAATTTTAGTTATTTTTTAGTGGGAGTTTTAAGTTGATTTTAATGTATTGAATTAAATTGTTTTAGCGCATATTCATTTTAGTTGAAGTTTGATTTTGATTTGAGTTTATTTTATTATTAGGATTATTTTTTTTATTAAAATTATCAACTAAATTATCGTAGGCTTTAAGGGTCCCCAAATGGAGTCCAATTTGGGCACAAACAAATAGGTTCATTTAAAGGATTTTGTTGATATAGATGTGAGTAGTTTTTTTTTTTTTTAAATAATGATTCTTCATAAAAAGTTTTACATTGAATAATTTTTCATGCATGAAAATCAAAAAATACAAAAAATTTAAGTAAAAATTGTGAAGAAATGCCTAATCATCTTATTAAATTACTCATAGAGTTTAAGGATTATTTTTAAATAAACAAGAGGTTAATGACCTCGTTCAATACTCATAAAGTTTAAGGAATATTTAGCCTGAAGCTATGAAGAGTGTCAGAATTAGCTCTCAAGGTGGGAGTTCATAAATTAAAAATAAAACCTGATGTCATGTTAGTTAAACAAACCCCTCAATGAGGGTGGATATTGAACAACATGTAATTATAGAAGTGAACAAATTGATTGAGGCTAACTTTATTAGAGAAGAAAAATATCCTTACTAGTTGGGCAATGTCGAACTAGATAAAAGGAAGAATGGACAAATTTGCATATGTATTGACTTTTGAGATCACAACAAGGCATGTCCTAAAGTTAAATTCCCTCTGTGCATACTAAAATTAATGGTTGGCATCACCTTATGACACATAATCTTCTCATTCACGGAAGGACCTTTGGGCTATAATCAAATCAAGATAGCTTCCAAAGATGAGAAAGATTCCAAATTTTGAACACTAATTGGAGTTTACTGCTACAGAGTTATGGCATTTAACCTGAATAATGTTGGTTTTACCTACCAACGAACCATGAAAAATATCTTTGACAAACACATCCATAAATAAGCTGAATGCTACATTGATGACCTGGTGGTTAAGAGTAT
>JXCR01145645.1:60709-74516 GCA_002079205.1 Phalaenopsis hybrid cultivar
AATTCTATTACCACTACTGTTGATGCTTTGGTTTTTGAGGATGAGTTTGATTATATTAATAGTTTATCTCTTGCATATGTTCCAGACGAAACAGAAATTCTCTCTGCTTTCAAATCCATAAACTCCAATAAGTCTCCTGGTCCTGATGGATACTCTTCTGCTTTTTATGTTAAGTGTTGGGATATCATTAAACAAGAAGTGGTTAATGCTATTCAAAGTTTTTTTCTGGGAGAAGACTTTGGTAATTACTTCAGCTCTGCTTCTACTGTTCTCATTCCTAAAGGGCATGAAAAAAATACTTGGGATAATTTCCGTCCTATTTCACTCACTATCGTTATCTCTAAGGTATTGAGTAAAATTATTGTCACAAGGCTGCAATCTTTTCTTGGGAAAACTATATCTCCTCAACAATTGGCTTTCATAAAAGGTAGAGATATTACAGATAATATCTTGCTTGCTCAGGAATTGATTGAAGATCTTGACAAAAATTGCAGAGGTGGGAACATGATTTCTAAAGTTGACATAAGAAAAGCCTTTGACACCCTAAATTGGAACTTTATTCTAAATATCCTTAAAGCTAAGGGCTTTAAAGAGGATTTTTGCTTACTTATTAAGAGATGGTTAGACAAACCCCCTATAACATTCTTATTAACAGTAAATCTTTTGATTTCTTCTCCGCTGCTAGAGGAATTAAGCAGGGAGACCCCCTCTCCCACACCATTATTATTATTGCTTTTGATTACCTCTCGAGACTCATAAACAGGTTGCATCGAACTCATCCTCACTTTCAATACTCTCATAAATAAAAAATTGTTATTAGCCATCTGGTTTATGTAGATGATGCCATCTTGTTTTCCAATGCTAGTAAGCCTACCATCAAAGCTATGATGAATTTGCTCAGAGATTTTCAGGATGCCTCTGGCTTACTCTTTAACCTGGATAAGTGTTCCATTTATTTTGGCAGCAAGGTAAATCAAAACATTGAAAAGTGGGCTTTTGTTTACACTGGTTNCTCCGTGACCCTTTGGTTGGCATCTACGAAGTAAGTTCTAAGTCCCCTTAGGTCATGGGTTCTATCCCGCTTGGCATTTGCCTTGCAACGCGACATCGAGTGATTAGGCACATGAGATTGGTTGGGGGCTCGTATGATAGCCTCTAGTCATCCTTTATATATATATATATATCGTAGTTAATGGAATAGAGAATAGTTTTTTTTAAAATAAATACACAGTTAAAATCTAAATTTTCTTATTCAGATTTTTAATACTTTACTACTGTCTTTTAGAAGATTATGTTGCCTTGACCCAAACATTATATTTATGAGTTGTTCGCTTATAAATCACAAGCATCATCTCAATTGATATCATTATAATGAATTTTTCTAATTTGGATATTGATTTAATATCATAAATTAGATTGCTGAGAAAAATATGGAATTTAGTATTAAATTTTTATTTGTGGCTCATATTTATTTTAATAACTTATGTCATTTATTTTATAACTCATGATAACATAAGTTATTTATTTTCTTAACTCATAACTCTTATGTTATAATTTAAATTATATATTTTCTTAACTCATATCTTATGTTATAATAAATTATAACTTAAGTTATTTATTTTTAAAACTCATGATAACTTAAGTTATTTATTTTCTTAACTCATAACTTATGTCATAATAAATGATAATTTAAGTTATTCATTTTTATAACTTATGAAAACTTATGTTATTTATTTAATAACCTATGTGATTACTTATAATAACTTATGATATTTATTTTTGTAACTCATGTAACCCCTAAAATTATTAGAGGTTACTAACTTATGTCATTGATTTTAATAATAAAATTAATTAATATATTAAATTATCATAAATCTTATTGGTTAGTAACCCCCTTGATGAATGGTGGTTAAATAGAGCATAATTTAGAGAATGGGTCATCTCTTATCCTAACACACCCCGTACATTTCCCTCCATCAGAAAGTACAAAAAGTTTCAAGGGAATAGAGAGAGAAGCTTTATATCTTCAAGATCAAACTTTATCATTATGAATACAGGTATGTGTTATTTTATTATAGATATGTAAAAATCATAAATTTAAAAGATTTTGGCTAGTATGTATTTTTAGAATTTGTGTCATAAAGTTCAAACATGAATTTCTAACATGTGGTATCAGAGTCTTGATTACTAAATTTATGATTTTTTATATTATTTTATTTATCTTAATTGTATTAAATTTTCACTATGAATTAGATCATGAATTAGATCACTAAAGTAAATTGATGTGATTAAAATTAATATTTATTTAATTTCGATGTTATGTTTAATTTGTTAGTCACCAAAGTAACCAAATTAGTAAGTTTAATAAACACTAAATTAAATAAATTCAATTACTTATGAGTATGTAATGCTTGTTATGAAATAGTTTAACATTTTATTACAAAAATATTAAAATTAATTGATAATAAAATATTTTTGGATCGCCCAAAGATTGGACTTTTGTTTTATAATCTTTGAATAAAATTGTACTCTATTTATATACTTAGTTAAGATATGCTCATATATCCAAAAATAATAGACATGTCTAATTTGAGTATAAACAATTACCAATTATATTAAATTTAAGTCAATCATCAATTATGTTTATTATCATGTATTGTTATATTACCCTAAGGATATTTCAATACACTATTATTATAATTATTATTTTAATATGATTTTATATGAATATCTATGTATGTTTAATGTTCGAAGCATTAATGTACAAGCATGTTTTATTTATTTAAAGTAACTACTCCTGTTTCTCCTCATTCGCAAGCTACATTTGTTCACTTTTTCAATGGTCTTAATTTTTCTGAATGGCGTGAGCAAGTTCAATTTCACCTTAGTGTTTTGGATCTTTATTTGTCACTCACAACTGAGAAACCTCCTGCTCTTACTGATTCTAGCAGTACTGAGCAAATATCTTTCTATAAAGCTTAAGAAAAATCAAACAAATTGAGCTTAATGTTTTTACGAATGACTGTAACAAACAACATAAAGTGTACATTTTCTAACACTGAAAGTGCTGAGGAATTTATGAAATTTGCTGAGAATTATTCTCAGGCTGACTCTGCTGATAAGTCTCTTACTGGGACACTATTGAGTATGTTAACCAACATGAAAATTGATGGTTCTCGTACTATGCATGAGCATGTCATTGAAATAACAAACATAGCAGCAAGACTTAAGACCTTGGGAATGGAAGTGAATGAAAATTTCCTTGTGCAATTTATCATTAACTCCTTGCCGTTTGAGTGTGGTCTATTTCATATGAACTACAACACTATGGAAGATAAGTGGAATGTGAACGAACTACAATATATGTTCATTTAAGAGGAAGCAAGGCTTAATAAAGAAGCAAATCACTCCATTAATCTCATGGGTCACCAAAGAAGAGCTGTAAAGAAACCTAGAAAGAAGAATGGAAAGGGCAAGCAAGGATCACTAAAGATTAATGTGTCGTCTGCCCCAATTCACAAAGAGGAACAGAAAGGAATTAAGTGCCACTTTTGCAGAAAGTCTGGACTATATCAAAATGAATGTAAAAAGATTGGTTCAAAAAGAAAGATAAACCTTGTGTTTTTATATGTTTCAAATCAAATTTGACAGAAGTTTCTTATAATATCTGGTGGATTGATTTTGGTTGTATCACTCATGTTTCTAATACAATGCAGGGATTCCTTACAACCTTAATCATAAACCCAAATGGAAGGTTTTTCTTCATGGGAAACTGAGTCAAAGCACCATTTGAAGCTTTTGGAACCTATCATTTGATTTTAGATACCAGACATCATTTAGACATTTTTCAAACACTTTATGCCCCTTCTGTTTCTCATAATTTAATTTCATTGCCTAAGCATGATTTTATTGGATACTCCTTTAAATTTGGAAATGGTTGTTTTAGTTTGTTTAAGCACAATCATCTCATAGGTTCTAATATTCTTTATGATGGCCTATATAAACAAGCTTAAGCTTGATAACCTTTTTTACTGAGACTCTGATGACATTGCATCATAATATTGGTACTAAATGTGGTTTTATGAATGAAATTTCAACTTATTTGTGGCATAAATATTTGGGTCACATATCTAAAGAAATAATTGAAATATTAGTAAAAAATGAAATCCTTAATGAATTGGATTTTACTAATTTTGGCATCTGGGTGGATTGTATTAACGGAAAGCACACAAATTACACACTTAAGAAAGCTGCCACAAGAAGCACACAACTCCTTGAAATTATACACACTGATAATTATGGACCTTTGATGTTCCATCTTTTGATGGAGAGAAATATTTTATAACCTTTATTGTTGAATTTTCACGTTATGGGTATGTCAACATATTGCATCAAAATCTCAAGCTACAGATGACTTAAAGGTGTATATAACTGAGGTTGAGAGACAACTAGACAAAAAAGTGAAATTTATCAGGTCTGATAGAGGCAGTGAATATTATAAAAGTTACAATGAATCTAGACATTGTCCAAGTTTTTTTTCTAAATTCCTTCAAACTGATGACATATGTGCTCAATATACTATGTCGCAAACACCACAACAAAATGGTGTTGTAGAAAGGCAAAATCGTACTCTAATGAAAATGATTAGAAGTATGATGAGTAATTCTTCTTTATCCTCAACATTATGGATGCATGCCTTAAAGACTACTGCATATTTGTTAAATAGGATTCCTAGTAAGGCAGTTCCAAAGACTCCTTTTGAACTGTAGACAGGAAGGGAACCTAGTTTAAGACACCTCCATGTTTCAGGTTGTTTGACAAAAATAAGGATATATAATCCACATGAAAAAAAACTAAACTCAAGAATAATAAGCGATTTCTTCATTGGTAATCCAGAAAAATCTAAAGAGTATATTTTTTCTTGTCCTAACCATAGTACAAGAATCATTGAAGCAAGAATGCTAAGTTCATTGAAAATGATGAAGTTATTGGGGGTTTGAAACCACGTAAGATGGAGATCCAAAAAGTTAGGGTTCAAGTTCCTTTACCCAAAATTTCTTTTTAAGTTTTTATTCCTACAATTTTTGAATAGTTTGACAACTTATAGAAACAACAAATAAATGATCAAACACCCCACAATGAAATTATCACTAATGGACATATATTAGATGAACCACATGAAGTAGCACCTAGAAGTCTCAAAGACAAAAATTGTCTATTATTTATGATGATTATGTGGTTTATCTACACGAGTCTAAATTTGACTTGGGAGTCAATGAAGATCTAGTTTCATTTTCACAAACCATAGAGAGTACAAATTTTTCTAAATGATTAGATGCAATGAAAGATGAGTTGAAATTGGTGTATTACAAAAAAGTTTGGGATGTCATTGAATTGCCTGAAGGTTATAAAAGAGTCTGGTGTAAATTGGTCTTTAAGACTAAGCGCAAATCGAATAACAATATTGAACGATATAAAGCAAGACTTATTGTCAATGTTTTCACTAAGAAAGATAGCATCGACTATAATGAAACATTTTCTATAATGTTTAAGAAATATTTATTTAAAATTATCATGACACTAGTAGCTCATTTTGATTTGGAGTTACACCAAATGGATGTAAAAACTGCCTTTATGAATGAGAATTTAGATGAAGAGGTCTACATGAGTCAACCTAAAGAATTTTTGGATGAAGGAAAGGAACACATTGTGTGCAAACTTAATAAATCAATATACAAACTTAAGAAAGCTTCCCGACAATGGTATTTTAAGTTTAGTGATACCATCACATCCTTTAAATTTAAAGAAAACACTGTTGATCGGTGTATATATCTAAAGGTAAGTGAAAGGAAGATCATATTTCTCATTCTGTATGTTGATAAATCTTGCTGGCTACTATTGACCTTGGCTTATTATATAAAATTAAGAATTTTCTCTCTAAGAACATTGAAATGAAAGATATGGGTGAGACATCCTATGTGATTAAAATTGAAATATTTTGTGATAGATTACAAGAATTGTTAGGGCTATCTCAAAAAACATATATCGAAAAAGTTCTTAAGAGTTACAATATGGAAGCGTTCTCAATAAGTGTGGCTCCAATTCAAAAATGAGATAAATTCAGTCTTATTAAGTGTCCAAAGGATGATTTGGAACATAAAAAAATGGAAGAAATTCTTTATGCATCTATTGTTGGAAGCTTAATATATGCTCATAACTGTATTAGACCAAACTTTAGCTTTGTTGTCGGGATTCTAAGCAAGTATCAAAGTAATCTAGGAATAGATCATTGAAAATTTGCAAAGAAAGTTTTGAGGTATCTACAAGGAGCAAAGGACCACATGTTCACTTATAGAAGATATAAAGAACCTGAAGTGATAGGATATTCAGATTGAGATTTTATTGGATGTGTTGATACCAAAAAATCAACATTTGGCTATCTGTTCCTTTTGGCTAAAGGAGAAATCTCATGGAAAAGTGTGAAGTAGACAATCACAGCTGCTTCCATTATAGAAGTTGAATTTGTGGCTTTTTTCGAAGCTACAATTCAAGGTTTATGGTGTCTAAATTTTATTTCAGGACTTGGAATTGATGATATTATTACCAAGTCGTTGAAAATTTATTGTGATAACGCTGCAACAGTCTCATTTTCCAAAAATGACAAGTATTCCAAATGTGCTAAATACATTTAATTAAAATACCTTGTCATTAAGAAAGAAGTTCAGAAACATAGGGTGTTAATTGAGCATATTAGAACCAATCTCATGATTGTAAATTCTCTAACGAATGGGTTGCCACAAAAGAAATTTAACGAACATGTCGTGAGAATGATCATTACCAAAACCCTTTATTAATATTATGCTCTTTGTATTTTGACACTTTGGGCTCAAATTTTCTTATTTTTGATATTTATAAATCTTATTTTTATCATTAGTGTACACTTTATATTGCATGATGTTCAACAAGATTTGTCTTTTAATAGACATTATGGAACCATGATATTAATTCTCATTATGCAAAGTATTTAATTGATATTGTGATACATAGAAGGAACTATGCCAATAAACTGATGCACAACTGCCACGATTCATATTAATTTCATACTTATTAAAAATTTGTAATCTAACCACTATAAATAAAGATTTATCTTACATTTTGTGCAGTATGTTATGCACTATTAAAATTAAGTGAGCCAAGTGAAAGAATATTAAATTTTTATTTGTGGCATACATTTATTTTAATAGCTTATCAAATTTTTTTTAATTATTTATGTCATTTATATATAAATCATGATAACATAAGTTATTTATTTTATTAACTCATAACTTATGTCGTAATAAATGATAACTTAAGTTATTTATTTTTACAACTCATGATGACTTAAGTTATTTATTTTCTTAACTCACAACTTAAGTCATAATAAGTGACAACTTAAGTTATTTATTTTTATAACTCATGATAAATTAAGTTATTTATTTTCTTAACTCATAACTTATGTCACAAAAAACAATAACTTAAGTTATTCATTTTTATGTTATTTATTTAATAACTTATGTCATAACTAATGATAACTTATGATATTTATTTTTTTAACTTAATTAACCCCTAAAAATAGCAGAGGTTACAAACTTATGTCATTATTTTTAATAATAAAATTAATTAATTTATTAAATTATCATAAGTTATCTTAGTTAGTAAACCCATTGATGGATGGTAATTAAACAAAGCTCAACTCAGAGAATGGGTCCTCTCTCTTCCTAACACAACCTGTATATTTCCCTCCATCAGAAAGTACAAAAAGTTTCAAGAGATTAGAGAGAGAAACTCCATCTCTTTAAGATTAAATTTCTTCAAAATCAAATTTTATTATCATGAATATAGGTATGTGTTACTTTATTATAGATATGTAAAAATCATGAATTTAAAAGAACTTTGTTATTATGTATTTTTAGATTTTGTGTCATAAAGTTCAAACATGAATTTCTAACATATAATTATATCCTTAAGAAAAAGAATAATACATCTATTTATAATAATGACATTCAAATTTCAATGATGATAAACTAATTTTTATCAATATTTTTGATTTTATTGAATTTTGATTCCTGGATCATGTAGATACATGAATTTCATGCTTCATCTTAAATTTTTTTATTACTCCATTCTTAAACAATATATTTGATTCTTCTCTTGTTCCCATTAGAAAATACGGTGCCTCTTAATAACGTGTTAACCATTCAATTTTGAGCCGGCTTGAAATTGAAATGATCTCTAAATTAAAATGATCTAGCTCAAATTGAGTTATTGGTATTCGTTCTAGCTCAAAACCAGCTCATCCTGAACTGAATTAAAACATGCTGACCCAAATTGAGTTGTTTGGATCCGTTGAAACTCCAAATCGGCTTGTGACTCAAGATGATTTCAAGCCTGTTCGAGCTAACCAATATGTGGCTCAAACTTGAATTGGAAAAAGCTTAGACAAAGTTTCAATTCTTTTATTTCGATCCGATCTCAATCAAATAAAAAACTGAATTGATTTATAGTATTTAATGATCTCCAAGCTAAATCCTTGAGATTTTACTGGGAGATTTTTAGGGTTATTTTCTTTAATCACAGATATTTTTGTGATATTTTGAAAAATATTTATATGTTTATGATTTTAATAATTTTTTTGTAAATAAAGTATTAGAAAAAAATATTTTTAATTTCAAACCCCATTTTTATTTTTATTTAGGTCCCTCTGAATTTATGAACTCATTAAACATCATTTCTTATTTTTTCTGACTTCTATTTTATTTTTTAGAATTATTTAAATGAAAAGAAGTGATTAACATAAAAAATTAGGGTTTTTAAGGTTATAGGTGTTTTCTGACTTTAGAGAAACTAGAGAACATCTCTAATCAAGTAAGGAGTCAACCTTGAAAATTCCAAGTCACGGTGAGCAACATTTAGTTATTTATGATTTAAATAGATTTTAGAGTTTTTAATTAATTTTAAAAATATAAGAAAATTATTTTTTACATTTTTTTATTAAATTTCCCTTTATTCATTGAGGACAGGGGTATTTTTATTTTATTTTTTTGATTTTCTGCACCAAGATATGATTTTTTGAAGTTATACGTATTTACTTAAATAAAAATACCTTAATTTCCTCCTTAACCACGTCAGCACAACAACATCCTCTGCTATGTTAGAGGCTTCGAGAGTGGAGGATTTTGATTGAGGAATTGGTTTCGAGGTGTGGAGAAGCTTTTAGGGCAATCAATTTGAAGTTTTGCAGAGTTTGGCAAAGTGAGAAAGAAAAGTAATGGTATTGAGCTTTAAAATTAGAGTTTCTTAGTGGGAGAAAGTGGCTAAGGATGGTGGGGACGAGCATCATATAGGCTAAGGAAGAGTTTGGAGCAATGTAGGCAGGGTATTNCATTTATTTGGAGGGAAGATGATGGTCAAAGTCCAATGGGGGTGAGCCACGTTGGAGTGATTTAATTTTTGGTTTTGGCCATGGGTGGCCACTTGGGTTTGGGTTTCTAGCGGCTAAGGTGGCCAGCCGAGCCATGGGTGGTCACCATCCACGTGTAGGAGCTCAAGGGTGAAGTGAGGTGAAGTCAATTGGGTGCTGACAAATGTCCCAGTGTTAGATTTTTAATGGAATGGGATTTGGGTCACTTTGGTCAACCCATGGGTGGGTTTGGGTCACTTCCAAGGTGGCTAGGGCTGATATTTGTCATGAGGATGTATTTGGTCAAGTCCTTATCCAAGAAATTAGGGCTGAATTTTTGGTTAGGTGTGTCATGGGGAAGGTTAAGTGCTTTTAGGAGAGATTGGAAAGAGTTTCATTCTTTTGATATTTTTGGAGTGGTGACATGGCATGGCTCGTATGACTTACATGTGGCTTGGAGGTGGCTTCATGGCTTGCATATGGTTTGACTAACTTTCATGAAGAGGGATTTTAAAAATATTGTGTGTTTTTTGAGGTATTTGTCATGGAACCAAAATGGGATGATTTTGATCATGATATTAGGACTTAGGATTTGATTTTGAGTAAGTGAATGATGAGCGATTTTTTTTTATCATGAAGGAGTGGGCTTTTAAATTTAAAAGAATTTGAAGAAAGGGCTTGGTTCGGTGGGATTTTAAAATGAGTCATGGGTAATTAAATTGGGCTTGGATTTGGTGAGGATTTAGATCAACCATGTGTTTGGTGAATTTTGGAAATTGTCATGATAAGATTTAGAGCATAGGCTTGGTGAGATTTGATTTGACTTATGGGTTAAACTTCAAGCTCACTTCATCCTACCACCAAATAAAATTAAGCACAATTCCTATAATCCAAAGCTCAAATTTCAAAGCCAAATCTAATTAAACGAACCCAATTTTTAGCCTAAGCTATCCTAAAGTCCACCATGAGCCAAATCCAAAGCTATTAACCCCTCTTGACAAGTCAACAACCAAGATAAAAGGTAAATTCACCAACTTCACATGATAATTCACATCAAGCACACCCCCATGATTCAAGCCACCTCCATAGGAAAAACCCATGTTAATCCAATCATTAGTCAATGAGGGGTTAAATCATAAGCCACTTTAAGCCCAAAAACTAAGCCACTATAAATAAACCTTATGCTCCTCCTCATGACAAGGTGATCCAAGGGAAAATGCAAGTGTGCTCATCCATTCATGATTCAGAACACCAAAATCCTGAGGACCAAGCTAGCCAAAACTAAAACTCAAGGGACCAAATCACTAAAAAAAACCCACTATACCCAAGCTCAGCAAACCATCATCCCCACCTACCAAAATACATATGGCAAGCTCCTCTCCAAGCTGTAAGAGACCCAAATATTCATAGAAGTGGAAAATACTCCTTCTCCTTAACCAAAAGCTCTTCCATAATTCTAAAGCACCAAAAAAAGTCTTCTAAGCCATTCTCTATCATTCTAAAGGCTTCCCAAGCTCCACACTACCATTAAAGGTCCCTAACACGAGATCACCAAGAAGAGAGCATACTCACCATTAACTTGGCCAAACTCTAAAATTTGTATCCCAAAACAGTTAGGAAATCCCTTAAAGAATTTTTTTACCATCCAAAGCACAAGTGATTTTCTCCCCTCCATCACTTTCTCAAAGTCGCACAGGGATAACTCTCAGACTCCTACTCAAACTTATCAAAACTGTACATTAATGACTCCTTTAGCTTCCCCAAACTCTAAAGTCATCACCCTAATCAAAATCTCCCACTTTCAAGTCCTTCAAGCCCATCCTTGACCAAATTGTACTACTAATTGGTCAAGATTATACATAAGCATCAAATAAACTCAAATTGCAACTTGGAGGAGGTGTGCAAGCTCAAGGCGATCTTTATTAACCCTTTCAATCGAGGCATCCCCTCTTAAACCTATTTATAGGATCAAAACTTCATTTTGTCCCTTTGTAAAAGAAATCACTCATGCATAAGTTTCTATCAATTTAGATGTGAGCATTCAGGTTTGATGATTCTTTTGGATGATTTGGATTCTAATCTGACCCACTAGATCAAGCAGATCAAGCCCTAGTTCACTAATGGTTTTGATTTTTTGTTCTCATGAGGATGATGAACAGATGTCATCTATTTCCTTCTATTTAAAGCAAATGGCTCTGATTGGATCATACGGAGCGCGACAAGAGCAGTGGATCTCTAGGTAGCAAAACAAATATGTGGAAACTACAACCAATAGAAGAGCGACACGGGACATTTCAGAGAGGCTCAGGATGTGGATAAATAAAAAAATCAACTTATTAAATATAAATAAATCCAAAAAATTTAAAAACTCCTTAGAAAAACCATAAATAATTAAAAATAAATTAAAAATTGCAAAATAAAATTTTATAAACACAAGAAAATTAGAGGAACAAAATACAAAATAACTAAGGTAAATTCGCTCATGACCATCTCAGAAATTTATTCAAACCATTAAACATTCATAAATTCAAAAAAAATTAAAATTAAATCAAAATTTTTTAAAATTTGAAATATTTAAGGTCTCAAATCTTTGGGATCTCTCATTATTTTCTCAAGGTTAGAGAACATCATTTAACATGAAAATTATAATTTTATAAGAAAATGATAATTAATTGGAAAAATAAATATTAAAATTAAAATTTAAATAAAAAAATGAAACCAAAGGGAAATTAAAGAGGACAATTAAAACAATGAACCTATGAATTAAAATAATAATTTAATTAGTTAAAATAAAAAAAATTACTTAGAAATCTAATTATGGGTATATTTGCAAATTGGAATTTGTAATATTAACCATGTATTTCCAAACATCACTAATAGTTGAAAAACAAAGTTCAAATTTGAATAATATTAACTAGAGAACACACAAAACGAAATGGCTAAATCCCATCCTAACATCAAAATCAAACTTATAGGTAAATTTGTAATTATGGATAATATAGAAAATCACACCTTATAAAATATTTACAAAATTAATTAATCCAATTCATAAACCGAATTATCAAATTAAGATTTAAAACACTTTAAAAAGAATTTAGCAAATTTAACAAATAAGATCAATAAATTTTTAACAAAAATTGAGAAAAAAATCAGATAATTACTAATTTACCCTAAGAACAATTTGAACTTTTTGAAACTTTAAAATTCGTAATATTTAGTCATTAATAACATATGTAATAATCTAATTGGAATGAATAGCATAGTTAAAAGGATAGAGCATGTCAAAGTTGTAACTTTCCCGAAATTACAAGTATGCCCTTCCTCATCTTAAACCTTTAACTTGAACACTTAAGGATTCAAACCTATAAAATTTAAACTTAAAAGATTGATAATTAATAAACTAATAAAAATATAATAAATTTTGACTAATTTGAAATTATTAAAGCTACAACTTTTCCAAAATTGTAAATATGCCTTTAATAACTTTTTAAGGTAAATCTCAAAAACTTAAAACTTGATAAAATTTACTTGAAATCATTGATGAAAGGCCAAAAAATAGTCAAATATTAAAACCCATATGCTTAAAGTGAACTTGGGTATATTGATGACTTTCCCTAAAAATTACAAATACATCCTTCTTACTTTCAAACTAACAAGTCACTAAAATTAAAAATATTAACTGATCAATTCAAATTACTCAGTAATAAACATTAAGAGATACAAAATAACTTTTAATTTGAAATGAAGTAGTTAGAGTTAAAACAACTAAATTTAAAAATACACTGCTTTGAGGCAAAACTTTAATAACTTTCTTAATAGATCTCCAAATGAAATGAAACATTCACCAATGAAGTAAGTGAACAAAAGGAATCAAAATATACAAAAATCAAATTAATTAAATAATATTTATATAATAAAATCACTAAACCCAAATAAAAAATCAAATAAAATCCATAAAAATTGGAAATCATTAATTCTAAAAGTAAACCATAAAACTCATAATAAAATTCACTAAAACTTAACTTAAACCTAACTAAACAAATCTATTCTGTTAGATATCCTTGGATGAGGTAACCCATGGTTGCTAAAAAGAATTATGTAGTTATTTCTAACTAAGCAGGCTAAAAACATTAATGATCCCATGATGATGGAATAATGGGATCTTGACCAGGTTCGTCATAAATCAAAATTAAAAGACAGTCCAATTAAAAATCAAAATAAAAAGAGAAAAAGTTTAAAATTAAAAGAACATTAAAAAAAAGATAAAAGTTGACAAAACTCATAAAAATTCAAAGGACATTAAAACTTAAAGTAAATCCTTAATGAACAAATAAGAAAATGTAACTTGAACAATAGCGCCCCCCACAT
>JXCR01145645.1:83620-100496 GCA_002079205.1 Phalaenopsis hybrid cultivar
AAATCTGCAATTCTAGGCCCGATAATTTTATTTCCTTAGTTATTTGCACCCAACTTCCAAGGGCTTTGACCTCCCTGAATCTTGGATGTAACCTTCACTTTAGTTGTAAAACTCAACATATTTTAACAAATCAATTGACTAGATTGAAAGTAAATTAAGATCGAAGTGAAAAAATCATCACAATTTCTTTAACATTTTCATGGCTTCACCAATTCAAATCAACATTTCACAAATCTCAGAACAGGGAGAAAGACAGAGGAAACTACTCAGATCTCAAGGGGAAAACACAACAAAATTCGGAATCCATATATAAAATCAAAGTCATACAAACTACAACAATAATTAAACATATCTTTAATTTCTCCCCAAGCAAATTCCTCGAAGTTCCTCTGAATCTCTTCCTTTCTTTACAGCACACAAAATTCCTCTTTGAAGTGGCAAGGCACTCTTACAGCACATAGAATTCCTCTTTGAAGCGGCAAGGAGGAAGAAATCTCTCACTTTCCCTCCACTCTTACAATAAATTCCTCTTCAAAGCGGCAAGGAGGAAGAAATCTCTCACTTTCCCTCCACTCTTACAAACTTAAAGAGTTCCTCACAATATTGGAACCTTTCTAACCTCTATGAACTCTCTCTAGCACCTCCTAAAAAAATTTCTCACAATTTAGACTCTCTGTCTTTTCCCACACTTCAATTTAGAGCCTCCTCCCTCTTCTATTTTTGGTCAAAGTCTTCTCTTTAAAGATGTGGATGATTTTCCCCAAGAGTAGCCTAAGCACCCCTCGAAAATTCATCCTCATCCAATGCATTGTTGGACATAACCGCCGAGCTCATTGTCGGCGGCCTCAAGGGTGCCGTCGGCGGGCCTTCTAAGTGAATTAAATCTGGAGGCTCGGGAAAAGTCTATCGTCGGTGCCATTGGGCTCGTCGTCGGCGCCTTAGTTCAAATCTTCACATTTTGGTTATTTTCGCTCCAAATTTGTTCCTTTTTGCATATTTTTGCTCCATTGACCCTAATTCATCATTCCTGCAATAAAACATCAAAAATACCTTTCTTTAAAGTACAATNATTTTTGATCTATTGACCCTAATTCATCATTCCTGCAATAAAACATCAAAAATACCTTTCTTTAAGGTACAATATCATAAAAAATAGTATAAAATAGGTATGAAAATCTCAACATATTTTCCTCTGGTTAAAATCCCCAAAACTTAACTATTACTTATCCTTAAGTAATTTTAGTACTATGTAAAAGTTATTATCTATTGTAGTAAAGTTTCAATTCAGAAATACTATAAGTTTGATTTAGATAAATACCATAATGAGATTTTCAAAAAAAATTCAAGTAATTAAATTAACTCTGTAGCTACAAGAGTATCTAGTCATCAAGTTTANTAGAAATACTATAAGTTTGATTTAGATAAATACCATAATGAGATTTTTAGAAAAAATTTAAGTAATTAAATTAACTCTGTAGCTACAAGAGTATCTAGTCATCAAGTTTAAGAGTTCTAGCCTTCTGTTCATTTCAAGAATGACTATATATTGCAATATTAAGTTACTTAGAATATTCAAATGATAGGAACTTCATGGGAACACTACTAGTAAAATATCTAATCCATAAATATAAGTTCAAGAATGTATTTAGGTTTTCCTTTTAGGTAGGTCCAGTGAAGCTAATTTTTTATTAGGCATCTCCTCAAGCTTCTCCTCACTTTCATAGTTTTTTTCTTTTTTTTTTCTTTTTTGTTTGGATTGCTTTCAATTATATATATTTTTCTTTTCTTTTCAGGGATTGTTGTCAATCCTTTCTTTTTTCTTTTTCAAGTGAGGATTACTATATCTGGATAGCCTTTAATGAATTTGAACATCACCTTTCTTTCCCGAAATTTGAAACTCAAAGCATTCCCTTACCTTATAAATATTTCATAGCTTTTACATCATTGAGCCCCAATCTTTTCTTCTCAAATGAATTTCCAGATTCTTAATACTTCAGTTGAGCCCCAATCTTTTCTTCTCAAATGAATTTCCAGATTCTTAATACTTCAAAATATAGTTTCTTTACTTTAAATAGTTAACTATAATCTTATTCTCTTATACAAAATATCTTAAGTTACAAAAATTTTACTTTAAATAGTTAACTTATAGTCTTATTCTCTTATATTAAATATCTTAATCTACAAAATTAATTTTCATTATAAAAATATTTCTTTAAATCTACCATAATATTTAAATAGCTACAAAATATAGTTACCTGAATTAAATTCACTGCATAAAATCATATAAATAATTTTTAAAAATAATTAAATAGAGGCATCTAATAGTTAATCTTTTCTTCCCTTCACCAAATTTAAATTTTTAAATATGAAATGATACAAGTGGAAAGAAAANGACTTAAATTTTTAAATATAAAATGATACAGGTGGAAAGAAAAACTTTAAATATAAATCATACCTTAGTATGTTAGGCATTTTAATCATTCTGAAATTTTTGCAGTCCTTCTCAAAATTTCTACTTCTCCTGGTCTATAACATTCAGAGCTTTCTACACATATAAATCATTAGAGAAATAGTTGGTGATAAAATCTTGAAATAAGTACAAAAATAAAACATTAAACAAACACAATAATTCACTAACACATCCACAATACTAAATAAAAGACAATTACAATTAAAATGCAAAATAAAAATCAAATTACAATACAATTCACAAAGTACTAATCAACATTCATTATACTTCACATGCAAGATTTAACTACCACATTAACTTTATAACAAAAATTAAAAACTATACAATTACAACATAACAATAAAAATGAAAGTACAAATACACATAAATATCCATTTCAATTACAATAGATTACAAAAATAAAAGTACAAGTACATCAATTACATTTAGATATCAAAATCCCAAACTATATCTTTGTCTCCTTGATCAACAGGTGGATTGGGCTGATACTGAGTATATCGGGGGCACTCAGGAAAGTAACATTAGGCTAACCTCTGTAGAGTCGGGCCAGAGCTTCGTAGTAGGCTAACTCAAATTTTGAATGCCTTTGAAGGTACTCACTATCATAATCATGTCGATGTTCCAAACCTCTAATCCTTTCATTTATTAATTCTATACTTTTTTGCTGTAAGGTCAACTCATTCATCAAGTCAATTAGGTAGGGGAACTAGAAGGTGGAAGGTCATAACTTGTAGAGGGGACATCTCTACTAGTAGAAGGGTAAGGGAACTAGAAGGTGGAAGGTCATAACTTGTAGAGGGGACATCTCTACTAGTAGAAGGCATAGGGGAACTAGAAGGTGGAAGGTCATAACTTGTAGAGGGGACATCTCTACTAGTAGAAGGTAGGGTACGGGAACTAGAAGGTGGAAGATCATAACTTGTAGAGGGAACATCTCTACTAGTAGAAGGTTCTATCTTCTACTCCCAGTTCTCCATTTCTCATGGGATTCATAAGTCTTCAAATTAGCTTTACTAATCTTCTACCCCCAGTTCTCCATTTCTCATGGGATTCATAAGTCTTCAAATTAGCCTTACTAATCCCTACTTCCAGTTCTCCATTTTTCATGAGATTCATAAGTTTTCAAATTAGCTTTACTAATGGGTTTCATAGAGTAAACTCTCTCCTCATCACCTCCAGCTTCCACTCCAGAAAGTTGGCAAAGTGCATAAATAAGGCGAGGATGTCCTAGACCTCCACTTGTTTCACTCCTTGTCATAGTCAATATATACTGAAAAATAATTCTCCCCACATTTATAATTCCATTATTCTGAATACAGAAATTCAGAATAGCTCTATCTCTTGTTACCTCACTATGGTGATAGGTAGGTAACAGAGTAGAGGAAATATAATAATTCAATTCTTTAGAGGTGGCATTTAACATGGAAGCAGAAAAATTCACCCGTTCTCGTTGTTTAATCTTCCACATTCCTTTCCCATCAATGAGAAAGTTAATCACGTCATTCAGGGGGCCTTCCATAGTACTAAAGGATTCATAGTGGTAGTTATAAGATTCCGGGACTTCATAAAAGGTGTTAATGCGGGCGGCATTAAATTCAACAGGAAATCCCCGCACTTGAATGATTCCGTCTTCAGAATAGAACACGTTGGCATAGAATTCTTTCACAATATTTGCAGCTGCCTTATTGGTGGTGTAACAGAAGTTTTCCCACCTCCGCTCGATAATAACTCGTTCAATTTCTCCTCCCGGACTCTCAAAAACTCAATCCTGTATGCATTTATTTCCTGCAAATATTGAAGTAAATCTTGACTAAGCTTTCGCATTGACGAAGCGAGACTCATCGAACTCAAGTCCTCTCTTTTGTAGTGGAGTCATTTCAATCTAATCACAATTATAGAAAAATTCTAAAATATACTTCAAATGTGCAAATAATGGCTTCCAAGAGTAATTCTGAGAGTTCAACACTAAGTTCCTTGAATTTCTTCCCAATATCTTCTTCACATTCTCAAATTTTTTGTATCTTCTTAATGTGGAAGAAATCCATGGTGAAAATCAAATATTTTTAGTTTGGAGTGAAGCTCTTACCTAGAGATGATCAAATAAATGTGGAAGAAATCAATGGTGAAAATCAAATATTTTTAGTTTGGAGTGAAGCTCTTACCAAGAGATGATCAAATCCGCCATAGTGAAAATCAAATATTTTTAGCTTGGAGTGAAGCTCTTACCTAGAGATGATCAAATCCGGTGTCTAAATGCCTTGAAATCGCCTCCTAATCCAAGATCTCTCAAGCCCTAGGTCAAAAATCACATATCTCAGAGGAAGGGGATGATGAATAGTGGCGGTTGACTGGTCAAAATCGCGGTTAAAGGTGTTTTTTCAAGATCTCACCGTCAGTGGGGTAATCGTCGCCGTTGGCGGCTCTATTGAAATTATATCTTAAGTTTTGGGAAAAGTCTGCCATCAGCGGCATCGAGGGCGCCGTCAGCGGGCTCTATTAATTTGGTTCAATTCTCAATTTTTTGGGATTTTGATCAATTTCAAGCCTCAACTACATCCTTTGTACTTATCACAAATAAACTTTCACAACACAAAACATCACAATTATATATAAATTCCAAAAGTTACAACTTACGTTACATAACACATCTAAGTATGTATTTTCTCAACCTTAATACATTAATTCAGCGTCGCAATCCAAGCCACAACACTCAAAACGTATTTCTCAACCTCAATACATTAATTCAGCGTCGCAATCCAAGCCACAACACTCAAAACGCTGAGACAAAACAACCTATGCTTAGTCTCAACTATAGAGAGATCTACAAGCATAATTCTAAAGCAAAGCAAATACAAAGTTCAAATCGAAATACATAGAGAAAACATCATATGCTTAGTCTCAACTATAGAGAGATCTATAAGCATAATTCTAAAGCAAAGCAAATACAAAAAATATCTCTTAGTCTCAACTTTACAGAGATCTAAAAGCATAATTCTAAATCAAAGCAAATGCAAAGTTTAAATCAAATTACATACATAGATAGACAGGTAGCAATATAAATCTACTATTCTTCAGGCTCAGTACTAGATTCTCCTCTAAGATCACCCATTGATTGCACATGAACGAAGAGGTTATAGAAGGGTTGGTATGAAAACTCTTCAACAAAATCCTCTTCTATCAATTTCATCCTCCTCATTAGCCATATCAAACTATCTTCTATATGTCCAAAGTGAGAAAAATGTTCTTTCATCATCCAGTCTAGATTATTTAAAGAAATCAGAGATATTATTAATTACATTCATGACATTTTGTACCTCCTTCTCAAATTTCTTGATTTTGCGTAGGATCACCAGAGTCTTGTCCTGAACTAAAGGTTGAATCGGCAGTGAATTCTGAGATGATTGATCTATCATAATAGCCATGTCATTTTCATCTTCAAAAGCTGAGAATCTCTCAGTTGGGTCCAAAGGCTTCCAAGATAGAAGTACATTTTCTCAATTTTCATAAGATACTTGGAACTGACTGCAAAGTGAGAAAATTGTGGAAGGGTGTCCAAGCCCATAAGTTGATCCATGAATGATCAGGCTAAAATGATTTCACAATTATTGATCCAATATTGATTGACAGTCCCATTTGGATGCAGTAATTCAGAATAGAACTTTCTTTAGAAACTTTACCGAACTTCATCGTCGATAACAGTTTTGTAGAAATGAAGAAGTGCCAGTGTTTCGAAACGGGATTTAGGAGTGTCGCAGAAAAACTAACATACCCATTTTCTCTCATTTCCAGTCTTCAGTTTCGTCCGTTAAATATTGGTAAATCTCATTCATCTGGTTTCATGTCGGGACGAAGTTGGAATAATGGAAGATAGGAACGTTCTCAATCAAATAAAATTCATTGATCCGTGAAGGAGTAAAAGTTATCCATCTACCTCGCACATAAACGACTCCCTGGTTGATTCCATGCAAATTTGCGTAAAATTCATTCACCAAAGGAACAACCACGACAGCTGTAGTATAGCACAACACTTCTCATCTTCACCGCACTATCATCTTTTCAATTACCATAGAGAGATTATTCAATCTGCTATTTACGAATCCTCATTCCTTGATTAATCTTTTCTTCACTAGTACCTTGTTGAAAATTCGCTGCGATACCGCACTAATGAACTTTCTCTGGTTGAACACTCGCATTCTAGGATTATCAGGGGAATTAGGCGCCATAGGAATGAATTTGGTGGAGTTTCACTTCGTTTTTGGGGGAAATATGAACTTAGGAATCAAATTTGGAGTTTAAAAGGGTAACTCCTGCCTAAAAATTGCCGAAAACCACCATTCAAATTCCAGAAACTGCCATCCCGCCGGTCTCGCCGTCGGCGGCGTCGTAAGCGAGCCTTTTGTATTTAATTTCCTGAACTCTTGAGAAAAACCCACTGTCAATGGCGTCGATGGCGCCGTCGGTGCCTAAGGAAAAAATTGCATAGTTTTGCTCTGGTCCGAATGCGTTCTAATTTTTCTCTATGGATCCAATTTTTATGATGATTTAAGGGTAAATAAGAGTAGTAGAGCAAAATACTACCACAAAATAATGATAATTTCAAATAAAAACTACTATAATTGTAATAAAAATAAAGATAATTATGGGTTGCCTCCCATAAGGTTTAACGTCGTCAGCCCGACCTATTCAGGTTTATTCAGGTTGACTGATCATTAAGACCTCTTCAAAATTTGGTCTTTCACCCTCAAAATATGGTTTTAATCTGTGTCCATGTACTCTAAATCTATTTCCAGTCTTTTGATCTTCAATTTCAGCAGCTCTGTAAGTATAAACTTGAGTCACAGTAAAGGGTCCTAACCAACGAGACTTCAATTTCTAAGGAATAACTTCAGCCTAGTATTGTAAAGCAAAACTTGTTGTTCTGGTTCAAAGTTCTTCTGGTTAATCTTCTGATCATGCCATAACTTTAGTTTCTCCTTATAAATTCTGTCGTTATCATAAGATTCATTTCTTAATTCTTACAATTCATTTAATTCTAACAATCTCTTCTTACCAGCATCTTTCAAATTATAATTAAATTCTTTAATCGCCCAATATGCTTTATGCTCCAATTTTACTAGTAAGTGACAAGTCTTTCCAAAAATTAATCTGTAAGGAGTCATTCCAATAGGAGTTTTATAAGCAGTCCTGTAAGCCCATAATGCGGCATCCAGTCTAGTGGACCAATCTACTCTACTAGGGNGTGTAGTAATCTACTCTACTAGGGTTTACAGTCTTTTCAAGTATTTGTTTAATCTCTCAATTAAAAACTTCAGCTAACCCACTAGTTTAAGGATGATAGGCAGTAGAGATTCTATGAATAATATTATGGATGATAGGAAGTAGAGATTCTATGAATAATATTAAATTTTTCTGCCAATCTCTGAATGTAATGATAGGCAGTAGAGATTTGAGAGGGTGATAGAAAGTAGAGATTCTATGAATAATATTAAACTTTTCTGCCAATCTCTGAATGTATTTATTCCTAAAATTAGTAGAAATTCTATGAATAATATTAAATTTTTCTACCAATCTCTGAATATATTTATTCCTAAAATGGGATCCTCTCATCAGTGATAATCATTCTAGGCATTCCGTATCTAGTGAAAATATTTTTTATTAAAAATCTTGTTAATAATCATCCTAGGCATTCCGTATCTACTGAAAATATTTTTCCTTAAAAATCTTGAAACATAAAATTAAACTTTTCTGCCAATCTCTGAATATATTTATTCCTAAAATGGGATCCTCCGTCAGTGAGAGATTCTATGAATAATATTAAATTTTTCTATCAATCTCTGAATATATTTATTCCTAAAATGGGATCCTCCATCAGTGATAATCATTCGACATTCCGTATCTAGTGAAAATATTTTTCATTAAAAATCTTGAAACACTTTTAGTGTGACAACGAGGTAACATTCCGTATCTAGTGAAAATATTTTTCATTAAAAATCTTGAAACACTTTTAGCGTCACAACAATCTGTATCTAGTGAAATTATTTTTCATTAAAAATCTTGAAACACTTTTAGCGTCACAACGAGGTAAAGCTTGTGCTTCAGAATCTTGAAACACTTTTAGCGTCACAGCGAGGTAAAGCTTGTGCTTCAATCCACTTAGAGACTTGAAACACTTTTAGCATCACAACGAGGTAAAGCTTGTGCTTCAATCCACTTAGAAACGTAAGTCTACGCAACTAATATGTATAAGTTCCCATATGAAGGGATAAATGGTCCCATGAAATCAAATCCCCAAACATCAAAGATCTCAACTTCTAACATGAAATTTAAATATATATCAAGTTCCCAAATGAAGGAATAAATGGTCCCATAAAATCTAATCCCCAAACATCAAATATCTCAACTTCGTTCCTCAAATAAAGGAATAAATGGTCCCATAAAATATAATCCCCAAACATCAAAGATCTCAACTTCTGAAGAAGTAAATGGTTTCCATAAAATCTAATCCCCAAACATCAAAGATCTCAACTTCTAACATGAAATTCATAGGCATTTCATTAAAATCTATGTAGTATACTGCAATTCATCTGTATAATTTCCCAAATGATGGAATAAATTGTCCCATGAAGTATAATCCCCAAACATCAAAGGTTTCAACTTCTAACATGAAATTCAGAGGCATTTCATTTCTTCTAGATATATTATTTACTCATTGACATCGATCATAAGTTTTTGTGTATCTATAAGCATCTCTAAAGATAGTGGGCCAATAAAATCCAACTTGTAAAATTTTATAAGCAGTTTTATCAATCACAAAATGTTATTCAAATTCAGAATCATGAAATTTCTGAATAATTAGATAGTTTCTTCATAAGGTACACATCTCCTCATAATAAGATTCTTACATTGTTTATATAAATAATGCTCATCCCAAAAATATGCTTTCGCATCATGAATGAATTTTCTTTGTTGTTGCAGTGTCAACATAGGTGGCAAAATATCACTTACCATTTAGTTAACAATATCAACATACCATGGTATTTTCCACTCATTAATATTATAAAGTTGTTCATCAAGAAAACTGTATGTAATTTCATTGTTGGTGTCAGATTAATTAATGATTTTCTATTCTCGACAAATGATCAGCAATTTGATTATCAGTTCCCTTTCTATCAATAACCACAAGGTCAAGTTCTTGCATCAAAAGCATCCATCTAATTAACATTGGTTTGGCATCCTTCTTTTGCATCAGATGTTTAATAGTAGAGTGATCAGTGTACACAACACATTTAGCTCCAATTGAATAAGATCTAAATTTGCCTAAAGCATACACAATGGCCAAAAACTCTTTTTCAGTNCAAGTAGGTGAGACTTCTCTTAATCCTAATATTTTAAAAATTGATAGAGGCATAAGATAAATGCTGGCTCCCAAATCACATAAAGCTCTTTCATAAAATATTTCACCGATAGCACACGGTATAGTGAAACTACCAGGGTCTTTTAATTTTTGAAGAAGCTTTTTCTGAATAATTACACTACACGCTTTGCTAAGTGCAACAGTTTCATTATCAATGAACTTATCAATGAAACTTCCTTTTCTTGTTCAGAATATCTTTCATAAATTTCCATAATTGGGAATTTGCTCTAAAGCTTCTACAAAGGGAATATTTACTGTTAACTTCTTAAGAATTTCTAAAAACTTGAAAAAATATTTATTCTGTTTGTGTTGCTTCAATCTTTGAGGAAACGGTGGTGAAGGTTTCTCCACAGTAATTTTCATTGGTGTGTTTATTCTCTTTATTTTACTTCAATCTTTGAGGAAACGGTGGTGGAGGTTTTTCCACAATAATTTTCATTGGTGTAAGTGGATATTCTAAATTTGGGTACTCATGATCCTGTTCTTTGTCGGTTTCCACTTTCTCTTTTTCAGTTTCTGCTTCTTTCTGCGCATTTGTTTCCAATTCTTTTCCACTTCGTAATTGTATCGCCTTGATTTGTTCTTTTCCTTGATCTCACTCTTGTCTCCAATTCTTTTCCACTTCGTAATTGTATCGCTTTTATCTGTTCTTTTCCTTGATTTCTTTTTGCACTCTTGTTTCCAATTCTTTTCCACTTCGTAATTGTATCACTTTTATCTATTCTTTTCCTTGATCTTTAATACTAGGAAAAGTTCCTAATTTCAGTTACTAAGCGCAGTAGCGATATGCCCTAATTGATTTTCAATAATCTTAATAGTAGTTCCTTGATTTTGTAATTGATTTCCTTGAATTTGTAATTATTTTCCTTGATTCTGTAATTGTTGACCCATGTTTAATATCAGCTCTTCCATAGACAACTTGTTTTCCTTAATTTGAGTGTTATTGTTAAATCCTAGAGGATAAGAAGGTCTAAAATTAACATTTCCTTGGTTGGATAAATTTCCTAATGGGTTTACTAGGTTGTTTGCCCATTGTTGATTTGAAGCAGAATTTTTATTCCAATTAAAATTTGGATGATTCTTCCAACCTGAGTTATAATAGTTTGAATAAGGGTTGTTGGGTATATTAATATCATTTAAAGTTTAATATGAAGGTTGAACATCCACAAATTACCCAGATGAATTCTCTTCCATCATAGGAGGTGTTGGAGAATAATTCATTCCATAATGATCTAATTTCTTTGATATCGCAGAAATCTTTGAAGCTAACATAAATATTGCATCAGAATCATGGATACTAGCTACTCTCTTAGGATTTACCTTTTCAGAGGGCCATTGAAAATTATTGGTAGTCATCTCTTTTATTAACAAATATGCCTCATCAAAAGGTTTTGACATTAACGAACCACCAGCCGCAACATCTATAATCGATCTAAGAGATGCCACTAAACCATTATAAAAAAGTTTGAATTATCAACCAATCTGGTAATAAATGATGAGGGCATTTCCTAAGAAGATCTTTAAATCTCTCCCAAGCTTCATATATTGACTCTCCATCAATCTGACAGAATGATGTTATGTCATTTCTAAGTTTAGCAGTTTCGGATGGAGGGAAATATTTGGATAGAAATTTCTGTGAAAGTTGGATCTTTAAATCTCTCCCAAGCTTCATATATTGACTCTCCATCAATCTGACAGAACGATGTTGTCATTTATAAGTTTAGCAGTTTTGGATGGAGGGAAATATTTGGATAGAACTTTCTGTGAAAGTTCTCCCAGTTTAGCAGTTTTGGGTGGAGGGAAATATTTGGATATAAATTTCTGTGAAAGTGATGTTATGTCATTTCTAAGTTTAGCAGTTTTTTATGGAGAGAAATATTTGGATAGAAATTTCTGTGAAAGTTCTCCCCAAGTTCTAATAGATCCAAGGAAATATTTGGATAGAAATTTTTGTGAAAGTTCTCCCCAAGTTCTAATAGATCCTGGTGGGAAATATTTGGATAGAAATTTCTGTGAAAGGTCATTTTTAGTTTAGCAGTTTTGGATGGAGGGAAATATTTGGATAGAAATTTCTGTGACAGTTCTCCCCGAAGTTCTAATAGATCCTGGTGCTAATAAGCTTCATATATTGACTCTCCATCAATTTGATAGAACGATGTTATGTCATTTCTAAGTTTAGCAGTTTTGGATGGAGGGAAATATTTGGACTGACAGAACGATGTTATGTCATTTATAAGTTTAGCAGTTTTGGATGGAGGGAAATATTTGGATAGAACTTTCTGTGAAAGTTCTCCCCAGCTTTGGATGGAGGGAAATATTTGGATAGAAATTTCTGTGAAAGTTCTCCCCAAGTTCTAATACCTTGGATGGAGGGAAATATTTGGATAGAAATTTTTGTGACAGTTCTCTCCAAGTTCTAATAGTTATATATTGACTCTCCATCAATCTGACAGAATGATGTTATGTCATTTCTAAGTTTAGCAGTTTTTTATGGAGAGAAATATTTGGATAGAAATTTCTGTGAAAGTTCTCCCCAAGTTCTAATAGATCCAAGGAAATATTTGGATAGAAATTTTTGTGAAAGTTCTCCCCAAGTTCTAATAGATCCTGGTGGGAAATATTTGGATAGAAATTTCTGTGAAAGGTCATTTTTAGTTTAGCAGTTTTGGATGGAGGGAAATATTTGGATAGAAATTTCTGTGACAGTTCTCCCCGAAGTTCTAATAGATCCTGGTGCTAAAGATAGAAATTTCTGTGAAAGTTCTACCCATGTTCTAATAGATCCTGGTGCTAACGAATTTAACCACATCTTAGCCTTATCCCTAAGTGAAAAAAGAAAAAGTCTAAGTCTAACAACATCATTTGAAACTCTTTCATATTTAAAGGTAGCACAATGTTCTAAAAAACTAACGAAGTGTAAATTAGGATCTTCATTTGGTGTACCTCCGAATTGATTGTTTTGTACCATTTAGATTATAGCAGGTTTAAGCTCAAATGAATTAGCAGCTACATCAGGATTTTGGATAAATAAGTGAATTTGATAATAGCAAGTTTAAGCTCAAATGAATTAGCAGCTACATCAGGATTTTGGATAGATAAGTGAATTTCATCTACTGTAGGATTTGCATAATCTCATAGGGGTCTAGGTTGGTGTTCATTATCTATTCCTTGATGTACCGTAGGATTTGCATAGTCTCTTAAGGGTCTTGGTTGGTGTTCATTTTCTATTCCTTAATTGTTCATAATGTTTTCCATTGTATCACAATTTCTAGTTCAAGCTCAAATGAATTAGCAGCTACATCAGGATTTTGGATAGATAAGTGAATTTCATCTACTGTAGGATTTGCATAATCTCATAGGGGTCTAGGTTGGTGTTCATTATCTATTCCTTGATGTACTGTAGGATTTGCATAATCTCGTAGGGGTCTAGGTTGGTGTTCAGTTCTATTCCTTGATTGTTCATGTTGTTTTCCATTGAATCAGAATTTCTAGGTTCTCTTCTCATTTAGATAATAGCAAGTTTAAGCTCAAATGAATTAGCAGCTACATCAGGATTTTGGATAGATAAGTGAATTTCATCTACTGTAGGATTTGCATAATCTCATAGGGGTCTAGGTTGGTGTTCATTATCTATTCCTTGATGTACTGTAGGATTTGCATAATCTCGTAGGGGTCTAGGTTGGTGTTCAGTTCTATTCCTTGATTGTTCATGTTGTTTTCCATTGAATCAGAATTTCTAGGTTCTCTTCTCACTCCTTGATTGTTCACGTTGTTTTCTATTCTATCAGAATTTCTAAGTTCTCTTCTCAATCTTATAATTTTTGTAACAGTGCGTTATAATTTCGAATCGTAGGGTATAAGATTTTCAGGTCCAAATTTACGCATACAAGTTGAAATCAGTGCACAGTTAAATAGTTAACTAAATATAAAAATAAGTTGCAATTCAAGTAAAAAATTTCTAATAATCCTAATTTGTTTGTTACTCTAACTGTGATTCTTGTTTACTCTCCAGCAACGGCGCTAAAAACTTGACAACGACTTTATATATGCTTAAAAATATAAGTATTTAATACTGCTGCTAAAAGATTTAATTCCTAGTGACTTTATATATGCTTAAAAATACAAGTATTTAATACTGCTGCTAGAAGATTTAATTCCTCAGCAATTGCACTAAAAACTTAATAACAGTTATAGATTCGATATGGATGTAATAAATATTCAATAATTGTAAAGTCATACTTATCAACGCAAGTATACGTATCGCTCAAGTAATATATGTATAAAATATTCAATAATTATAAAGTCACACTTATCAATGTAAGTATACGTATCACTCAAAAAATATTCAGTAATTATAAAGTCACACTTATCAAAAAAAGTATAAGTATCGCTCAAGTAATATAGGGCTCTAATTGAGTCCTAGATATCGATCCCACAGGGAGTAATATTAGAACTACGAACTAAGATTTTAGAAAAGTAATACTTAATCACAACAATGGAATTCAAATTATTTATCTATCACTAATAGGCAATTGAAGTAAATATGTAATTTTAATAACTCTTAAATAATTAATTATACTAATGAAGGTTCTAATGTGATATTCAATATATAAGAAAGCATCATTCTTCTTGTCAAGAAATTATAGTGAATGGATAAATTGAATCAGTTCTAGTTATATTGTGCCAAATAGGAGCTTACCTACTCTTTACCCTTTGGACCAAGCATAAAGAACACTGACTAATCCTACGCTTGTTTACTGAATTTGTGGCTAGGCTGGGAGGATACTGACTCTCACTTTGGAGCTCNCTCTACTTCATTATATGGCCATAACCCCCAAAATCATCTCCATTAATTCCATTCATCGCTCTCCCTCATTTTGTTCCTCTCCCCCTTCTCCTCCCATTCTATCTTCTAAGTAAGGAACATAGGGGCCCCTTTCTCTTTCCCAGGGAAAAATTGAGAAAGGCAAGGTGGCAAGGAAGACAAAGTAAGGAAAATCCCAAGTAAATCAACATCAATACAGAAAAGATCAAAGGTATAAAAAATCTTTTCTCATATGAGTTCAAGTTTCCACCATGTAAACTTAAAAGTTCCTTACTCTTTCACATGTATGCAAAATTAATTTAAGAAATTCTTCACATGAATTTAAAGTTCTCTTCCTCTTTTATATCCTTACACGTTTCATTTTAAACCATGAATTTTTCAAAAATCTTTCAATTTCATCCATGCTATATATAAAATAAAGGGTTGATACATTAATCACATTGTTTAATGTTTATGTTGTGTTACTTCAAGCAATTCACATGTTTATGTGTCTTTTATGTTAAAACCAAAACCAATCATCAATGTTCCATGCATAAAACATAGGGATTTTGTTTTAAATTCATTATGGGTTAATTGAATGTTATTACATGCTATATAAATGTTTTATTGCTTGTTTAGTCAAAACCAAAATGGATTGTTCATTTTTCATACATAAACCATAGGGTTTCATTATGATTAATGTTTTATTATTTAATTGGCATGTTTTTTCTCTTAATTGACAAATACCTAGGCCCTTGAAATCATCAAAACTGAGCATTAATGTTTGAAAAACCTACTAAGTACTTTCTAATCACATTAATCAAGACTAATCACCTACAAATTGCTCTTGACTACCCTTAGATGAACCATTAACCCAATAATAACTTAAATATACTATATAATAGCCTACCTGAATTTTAAATCCTCTCTAATTAATTTAACTAACTCGTTAATAATTTAATTAACTATTTAAACTCTTAATTAACTAAATAATAACTTGATTAATTAATAATTTAATTAACTATTTGAACTCCGAATTTACTAATTTTAACTTAATTAAATAAATAATTAAATAAAATAATTCATTAATAACTTAATTAACCATTTGAACTCTGAATAAACTAATTAATTACTTTATTGAACTAATAAATAAATTAATTAACACATTCATAACCTAATTAATAATTTAACTTCTTAATTAGCTAATTAATAACTTAACTAAAAATTAAAGTCCTTATTGCCACATTAAACACTATAGGAATTTTGGCTTTTTTTGACAAACACAATCCATCAGTTATAATAATAAAATCATTGCTTTTAAAGTTACTAGAAAATTTAAGCTCGTAAGTAAAACTCTTGTCGATAATTCCAAAATTGATTGATATTCCAACGACCTAAATTTCTGGTATCCGATGATTTAAGCTCGTAGTTTTTTCAAGAAAATTTTATTCATTAGCAATTTTTGGTTTGTATAATCAACAGTTCATCCATCGATATTAGTGTATACATGTCAAAAAAATTGTAGCTCCCATCAGTTTTTTGAAGCAAACAAAATCGTCGATTATTCATCATTTATTCATCGATTTTTATAACCGACTGGTTAACTATCAAAAAATTGTCTCACATATCAGTTTTTTTATGCATATAAAACCATCGATTAAGCCTTGTTTACGTGTCAATTTTCATAACTAACGGGTTAACTGTCGGACAAGTGTGTTGACCTCACTTTTGTTGAGGTTTTGTCTTTCTTTCTTAAAAGTCTAAGATCTAGCCATTGGACATTCTCCTTGACTATCCCAAATGGGAGGGGAGTTGTAATGGAGCCTTAGCCCATTGAAAACTCTAAATACTTTTTACTTTTTTTGGAGTTCCACATGTTTGGTTCTGACCTCTAGCAGTTAGTAGGATGAAACCAGTATGGTGGAGCTCAAGAGGAGTCCCCATAGGATTGTCTGACCCTTAGGGTTAGCTCTGGGTAGTGTGGTCTTGGTCATTCTTGCACACACACAATTGGACCTCTTACCTTCACTCACAACCTAAACCCTTAACCAAGCATGCTTAGACTGATTCCATACTCCTTTGGAAACTCATGTGGGTGTTCTTCCAAACCCTTAGCTTTTGACTAAGATGGCTAAGACCAACACATGGAGGATCCATAATGAGGTTCTCTTGGTATCATGGCACCATA
>JXCR01145646.1:10463-29747 GCA_002079205.1 Phalaenopsis hybrid cultivar
CAATACACTAGAATTCATATATTTTCTTACTTAATAAGTTTGGATCCAAAATTATGCAAAAATTGATCATTTTAAGCCCTTACCACAACTTGAATCAAACCAAAACAATACCTTTGATTTCAAGCCAAGTGCAAGATTAAACAAAAGTAACAAATGCTTTTCACCTTCTAAACAAGGTATTAATTGATTTAATGTGTTTATAAACATACTCCTTTTATTTAATGTGGAATAAAGTAATAAAATTATAGAGAATGTCTAGAACAAGGTCATATCCCTATTTTTGAAGGGGACTTTCACATTAAATCCTATTTTGATTTAAGCAAAATCATGTACACAAAGATGCGGTGAAGATTTAAGCTGGATAAATCGTCACAATTCTATTGTGTGTGTGTTAATAATAATATATATATATATATATATATATATATAATATTATATTATGTTATTTATATTATTATGGTTATTGTTCGCATATTCTTCTCCCGTGCACGTCTTCGCGGCGAACTGAATGTCCTTCTTGGCTAAAATCGACGTTCCGGACACGTTGGCGCAGTCGTTTCGTTATCCGGGGTCGTTTGGGTCACTTCGTCAAGTGATCGGGCCAATTCAAGCCAAAATCGCGCGCGACGCACCACATAATATTTTTGCCTTGACCGGAGGCGTTCGACGTGTCAAATGCCGACCGGACTTCACCTGAGCGAAAGCCATAGCCTAGCAAAATGACCCTGACTACGTGCCCCTCAACACGTGCCGAAAAGGTCTCGGGTGGGTGTCTGAACTATCGGACGTCACGGACATACCGTAAACTATCCTGAGTCATGCGGGTGGACAACCTACACTCGTGACATCAAAAATTGATGCCAACAAACTTGATCAAGGCAAAGCCCAATCATTTGAAATTTTTACTGGAGGTAGACTTAGACTAGCGAAACACTTAGATCAAATTTTAAGATTTTTTGAATTTAATTTGAATTATTAGAATTATTTTAAGTTCTGGAGCATTTATTAATTATAAAATATTTTAAATGTGGAAAAATAAATTNAGAGCCAAGTACCCTAGGAAGGAAAAGCCACGAGTGTCAAATCCACTTCAAGGGGGATGGGGAGGAATGCACATTGGACTTATATCCGCTCGACAATGGGTTCAGAGGCCGTAGAGGCATGACCCAGAAAAGTGGTTCAGAGGCCGTAAAGGCATGACCATGCCCGGTAGGTTCAGGGGTCGTAGAGACATGACCTACAAATGAGTTCAGGGGCCGTAGAGNATAAATTTTATATTTTTATTGAATATCTCTGAGATCAAGGAACCCAGAGAAACAAATTTCATATTTTTCTGATATTCTTTGAATTGTTAGGATTAGTTTAGTGAAAATCCATTCTTAGCCTTTAAAAATTGTTTTAAGCTTCAAAATTCAATATCTTCACTTAGAAAATCAAGAAAAATATTTCAATTGTTCTTAAGTGCTTAGCAAACAATTTAGAATATTTCCATGAATTTTATTATTTTTGGGATTTTTTATCATTTTTCAATTATTTAAACATTAAAGAAAGGCTTAAAAAATGGAAATTTTATTTTAATTACAAATTTATTATTTAGAAAATTCATCTAATCCCAGAGAACTTCAAAAACTAATTTTTATAATTTCTTGAGTTATATTTTAATTGTTAAAAATCATTTTAGTGTTAAAAATGACATTTCAATTAGAAAGTCAATTTGAGTTATCAAATGAGCTCCAAATATTTTGAAATTTTTATGGGGAGTTCTCTGAACTTCAAATTACAGTAAAGATTAAAAATCAAGTCATTTAGATGTTTGTGTTTCCTAAATTTATTTTTTTTGCATTTTAGGATATGTGAAAATTAGGTGTATTCTTAATGACTTAACCCATGAAATATTTTTCAAAGGGTTCACTAGCCACAATAAACCTTTCAAAATTTTCTTGGAATTTTTTAAGCAACATGCTAATTATTATGAATAATTTATGCAAATAATAGCATAAACTTGGAAAATATGGATCTCTGTCTAAAGGTCTTATCTGACTTTGGAAAAATTAGAGAATGTTCCCCAAGATAAAGGCAACAACATGCCAAAATTTCAAGCCATGGTGAAATGTCTACATGCACAGAGAATTAAAAGACTCAAATTAATGTTTAATTAAGTAAAAATAAAATATGCATCAACTAAATTTCAAACCATTTCCACATTATTCGGCTTAGTTCACTGAGCAAGAGGGTATTTTTATTTTATTTTTGTGATTTTTCTACATAAAGATATAAATTTTTGAAGTTAGGTATCTTTTTCTGATTTATTTAATTTTCTATTTATCTATTTAAATGTACGGCGCCACATCATCCTAGGCAGCTCCAAACGACGATGCGGCACACTCCCATTCGTTGCGCTTTCCACCTTAGCATGTCTCGCGGTCCGCGGTTCACACAGCGAGAGTTCATCTAGCTAGATCTCGTCCACTAATGAGATAAATGCACAATCAGACGGCTCCACGTCATTGTCCCCAAATAGGCTAACCCGTGACCGTTAACATTAAAAACCTAAGATATCACTCATTTCTCCACTAAATGACCTCGGGTTTGATCTTATGGACTCGTCTAGGTGTGACAAACACATCCAATGGTAAGCATGCCAGTAAATTAACTCTAATTAAATGGAGAATCAAAATAGGCTTGGGAGGAGGGGAAGTTCAATACCTTTTTTCTGAGAAGGGAAGCTTCAATCAAAGGTGCTCGGCGCGTTTGTGGAGGTCTAAGGAGGCTAAGGATTGAGCTTCTGGTCGTGGTGAATGGTCTAGACCCGAAGTCGATCAAGGCCGGATTTGGGTGTTGGTCTTGAGCTATCCTAGAGGCTCTGTATGAGGGGGATTTGATAAGGCTTTGTCTTAGTTCAGTGTGGTGATGGTGTGGGTAAGTTTACTTTGGATTTGGTGCACTATGGAGGTGTGGTGGAGGATGTTCTGTCTTCAGCAAGGATTTGAGCTAAAAAATTGAGCTCCGGCAAGGTGAATTAGGACAATAGAGTGGTTGGGTTGCACTGTGGAGGTCTTAAGGAAGCCTAGGGAGTGATTTCAGAGGATATCCTTAAGAAATTTTCAGAACACCTTCCATGGCCATGGACGTGGAGGTTTTATAAAAATGGCTTAGGGTGACTCTGTGGGCCAATGTATGGGTGCAAAGTGTTGCCTATGTGGAGGGCAAAGAGGCTCTAAACTTCAAATGTGATGAGGTGGCTTCTAGGTTTAAATTGGGTTTGGATTTTTTGAGGGTGGCTCACGATTTTGGCTCCTCCGGCGACTAGGCCAGCCCACAAGGCTAGGGGAGGTGGCCAAGAGGTCAGGTGAGCCAAGGAAATTTGTCACAACAATTTATTTTGGCATGTGTTTAGTTTTGGCAAAAATCCCTTAGGCTTGAGCAATTTTGGAAATAAATCCCTTGATTTGGGGATCCCTTGGTCCATGGCTCATTTGGGTGGTTCCATGGGGTTTGGCTTGGTCATTGAGGTCCAAAATTTGGCTATGGCTAGATTGGGTCAATGTAGGTCAATTTGGCTAAATCTTGGGTTTGGGATAGGCTAGCCATGACCTTGAGCCCAATTGATTGATCAACATTGTGTAGATGATTGTAATGAACATTTTTAGGAAGGATTGAAATGATTTTGTGTTCAATTGGGGGTTCAATTTGAGGGATTTTGGAATTTTGGTCACTTTGGGCATGTTGGACTAGAGTTGGGCTTTGGTTAAGCTAGGCTAGGACTTTGGCTCAATTGAATGGTCCAAATTATCAAGGGAGATGTTATGAAGATTTTTCATGACGGAATGGAGTGGAAATTTTGGGGCAAAGACAATCAATTTGGTGGAATTTTGAGACATGGCCAATTTAGGGTAAATTTGGGGATTTTTTTGATTTGGGTTGAAATTAAACTAAATTGAGGCTTCACTAAGGAAAATTAAAGGTCATGTTTGATGTGTAGGAGTGTTATGAAGAGCTTAGAATTCAATTTGAGATCAATGGAGTAGGTCATGGGGTTCAATTTGGTGGAACAAAGTCATAGAGACAAAATTTGAGTTTTTACTTAGATCAAATTGGGCTCAAAAAATGGGCCAATTGATCTTAGATTTGGTTTAGATTGGTCATATGGAAGGTAAATTTGAGTTTGGGATTGAAATTAGGGAGATCGAGACCAAATTGATGGATATTTGAGGTAAATTTGGGAGAAATTGAGCCTTTAAATGCATTTTGGGGGTTTTGGTCAAAATAGTCAAATTGGGTTATGTAGTAGTTAAGAAAAATGAAATTGGGAATATTTGGAAGATTTTGGGAACTTTTGGGTTTTTTTGAAATTTTTGAAATTTTGGGCTAAGAAGGAGAATTTTGGTAATTTGGCAATTTTTGGTGATTTTGGGTAATTTGGATGTTTTTAAAGGGTTTGAAATGATTTTTGAACAAATTTGGGTATTTTGGGTAAATTTGAGAATTTTAGCCAAATTTATGGTTTCTAGTGTACTTAGGTAATTTGGGAGAGTTTAGGGGCAAAAAGGCCAAGTTGGGTATTTTTGGTAGATTATTGGGGTGTCAACCACCATAAATGAGCTATGGACCAATGGAAATCCCATTTGGGTCCTCTATGTACTGGTCTTAACTAAACCCTAGCCTAGGGCCAGTGGGTTTAGGAGACCATCTACATGAGTCTCTCAAAGGATTAAGGGATCAAAGTCAAGAAATTTGGTTTTGTATTTGTGAGTGATTATGAGTGAAGTGAGTACCTTAGCTCCAGACCAACACCCAGGGTCAACCCTAAGGTCAAGCAGTCCTATGGGAACTCTCCTTGGGCTCCCCCATAATGACCTCACCTACTAAGTGTTAGAGGTTAGGACCACTATGCAGAACTTCAAGTTGAGTAAAGAGGAGTTTGGAATTTCTAATGGTGAGGGTTCCTTTTTTAGTTTTCTAGGAATAGTTAACAAAAAAGCCCTATGGCTAGACCTTAGGCCACTAAAGATAAAAAACTAAATCTCAATCAAAAGTGAGGTCAACAAATGGACGCTCAATAGGTGTGGTTTGCTGGGCAAACACACTGCACATATTAGCGTTGTTCGATGTGATCAATAAAACCAATACAAACTCCTAAGTCAGTAGACCTGGAAGGATGTGTAGAATTGTGTGTGTTATTTTTTTCCGCTGGGGAATTAGCAAGTGAATATTTGATCAAAGTTAAGAAGTAGGAACTCTCATTGGGGATTGGAGAGTTGTTTTTGAGTTATCAGATTTCAGGTGTTCATAGAGGATGGGAATCAGTATGTAATGCTGACCCCAAGGTGGGAATTGAAGTTTAGGTATTGATTCCAAAAAGAGAGTTGGAATTTAGGTACCGACTTTGAAAGAAGGGAACCAGAATTTAAGAATTGACCCCAAAATGAGAGTTGAAACTTAGGTATCAATCTCAGGAGAAAGTCAGAAGTTAGGTACCGAACTAGAAAGGAGGGAATCAAAATTTAGATACTGACCCCGAGGTGAGAGTTGCAATTTAAGTATTTATTTTGGAAAGAGGGTCGAAAGTTAGGGACCGATCTCGAAAAGAGGAAATCAGAAGTTAGAGACTGATTCCAAAATGAGAATTAAAAGTTAAGGATCAATCTCAAAAGAGAGTCAGAAGTTAAGGACCGACCTCAAAAGAAGTGAATCAGAAGTTAGGGACTGTTTCTAAAATGAGAATTTAAAGTTAATGATCAATCTTCAAAGAGAGTCGGATGTTAAGGACTGACCTCGAAAGAAGTGAATCAGAAGTTAGAGACTGGTTCTAAATTGAGAATTGAAAGTTAATGATCAATCTCAAAAGAGAGTCGGAAGTTAAGGACCAGCCTTGAAAGAAGTGAATTAGAAGTTAGGGACTAATTTTAAAATGAGAATTGAAAGTTAATGATCAATCTCAAAAGAGAGTCAGAAGTTAAGGACAGACCTCGAAAGAAGTGAATCAGAAGTAAGGGACTGATTCTAAAATGAGAAATGGTGATGTTAAACTCATAAACATGTGTTATATGAAAAGATTTACATTGGTAGGAAAATGTACAAAATTTTGTGAGGTTTTGTGCATAGCATGAAATTTCACGAGAATGTGAAGAGATTTAGTGCAGACAAAGATTGTCGTGTTGCACGAGCAAAGAGTAAGAGACATCGGAATCGAGAGAATCAACTCGACAAATTTTTTTTTTCTTGTTGTTTTTATCATGTTTAATTTTTAAAATATGTTTTTAAAAATTTATTTTTGGTTGGTTGATTTTTCGAAAGAGAGATGTTTTGTTGTTTGCTTGTTTGTTATTTTTATTTAATTTTTTTTTATCGTCAACTTTATTTTAGTTCTTTGTTATTTATAATCTCAAACCAACGTATGGTTTGTGGCTTTTATCGATCGCATAAAAAGGCAATTGACAAAAGACAAATTTTTGAAAGAAACTTCACTAATTTTTTTCAATAAATGTTACAGATTGAATGTAGGCCAAATCCTCAAAAGTACAATATGTTAATGGCATCAAAGTACATCCACAAATATCTCATGCCAAGTACATATCATAGGTTGAGCTTGTCTAATACATATCATGTCTGTTGTAATGTAGTGCAATAAAACGGAAAGGAATCTTCTAAATGTCTGTTCCTAGTGTGACAAGCTCTTGATCGAGCAGACCTTCTAAGCCACGCTCCAGGACAAGAGTTCTCTTTGCATGTACTTCGAGGTACAACACTCTCATTGCTTGTATGGTAGCAGTTCCTCCAATTCTGGATCTGGTTGAAATCCATATGACATTTTACAGTTGTCCATTCGTCGAAAGGTCACGGACACCCTACGGTGTTGCACCCCTGAAATATAGTGTTTGGCGACATCTGCCCCATTTCCTTTAAGGACTAGCACTGAACCAACAGATTGAGAAATTTCTATAGCTCCTCTAAATTCACCAGGACTAATGATATCAATTTCTTTTCCACATAGGATGTTGCTTTTGCTCATGAATGAGACTGTGCAGAAAGGTGTCACAAAGTCATGATGATCAATGTGCGGAGGCATGCAGTCTCCTTCATCATATATGTTGATGATGCAGATGTTAGGGATGTAGTTAGCTCATAGTATACTTCATCTGAGCATTCTGTTAATCATCCAGTTTATCATTGGAGGTAGTGGATTCACCTGATTGTGTCTGAGAATCCAAGGAGGATTTCTTTGTCTATCGTTGGTAAAGTTGTAGCAACAGCCACACTGGATAGTGATCCTCCCCTTTCCTCGCATTCACTTTCTTGGCTTGGAATAGGTTCTTTCCATAAGCGAGCCTGCTCAATCTCTGTCTCTCAGGTCAAAAATGCAGTCGAGAATAATTCATTGATCACTTTCTAAGAAGACCCTGGTGTATACTTCCAACCCTTCTAATTTGTTGATGAACCTCCCTTGCACTTCACTTTGCTCATCTTATAGTACTCTGCCGTATTGAGAATCGGCTTCTGTCGAGGATATTCCCTCATTTCAACATCGGCGGGAACCCAAGCTGGTGCTGATTCTGGCACTAACAGAATGTGTGACTCGGCATCCAAAGGGACTATGGCTCTATACTCCATAGGACATATTGATCAGTTCCCAGCAGGACATAAGACTCCCCCATCGGGCAATCGGCAGTCTGAGACCCATCATCAGAAGATGCGTACTACTCTAAGGTGTTTTAGTTTTGTAGGTGTAGGACATTACCGTTCGGGCATTCCACGAATGCCCCTGTAGCTGAAGCTCGTGCAGGTATTTCGGCGTTGCAAGTCGGGAAACCCGTGTAAAGAACATCTGAAGGTGGTAGTATTTCCGACTCTGTAACAAGCAGACAAGATGGAAGAGGTTTCTCTCATGCCTAGATCATAAATGTTCCCTTTAGGAATATTGGTAAGTAAATTCTTTACCTCTTTTGGCGTCTTCTTTCTTCTCATAAGAAAGCCCTCTGCTTTCGGCGACTAGCATTTATGTGTTGCATTCTTCATAGCGGAGCGTCCGACAGTTTTTCATTATCGGCAACGACAAGGCCTCTAGTCGGCGTAGCTATCATGGACGATAGGCGGCTGGGCCCCTCCATCGGGTCTTGTTGCACCATCACTTTCTTTCTCTTCAGTGATGAATTGTCTTTGGTGGTCAACCTTAGCAGTGAGGGAAACCCTTCATTTTCTTATCGGCTGACGACATCTGTTAGAGGCCCCTTATAATCCATGTCGACTTGACTAAATTCCATGTCAAAGTCTATGGTACCGCCCTACGACGTCATTTCCTTGTTGAGTGCGAGGTTCCAGCCATCTTTAAGGGCAATGATCAGCCTCTGGCCTAACATTTCTCTGCAGACGATAGGAAAAATGTCAGTGAGCTGAAACTTAGCGTGAACAAGAACAAAAAAAGTATTTATTAAAGAAAATTTTTAGTTTATTTCGATGAGACAACCATTTATTTATGTATATATTTCGTTTAATTTAGTAGAGTATCAAGTTTAAAAGAGAAAATTGAAATGGGCAATTTTAAAAGTTTTCATTATGTTGAAGTTAATTTTATTACAAAATTTTGGATCAGGTCACTAGCATTTGGCCAAATAGATAACCCCAGAATATTCTAAATCTGAAAATTTGAAATCAAGCGATGTCAAGCAATGTGAGGTTGTGTAGTATGTCTTCAGGTATCGTCCGTTGATTGATAGCATGAGTCTTTCACCTCAAAAATCTACTAACCGGTAGGCTCCTCTTGCATAAACCTTTTCAACAACAAATGGTCCCTCCCGAGTTGGCTCGAATTTTCCACCTATCTTGCGGCCTGCAGGAATAGACCTATTAAGCATGAGTACGATGTCACCAACTTTGAGTGTCCTTGGGCGGACCAATTTGTCATGAGCTTGTACCATCTTTGCTTGGTAAAGTTCCAAGTGTTGTAGTGCTTCAAGTTTTTTTCCCTTAAGACTCTCTAGTTCTTTAAGTCTGAATTTTGCACTTTCTTCTGTTATGAGTTGGTTGGCAACCGCGACTCTGAGAGACGAAGTCTGAATTTTTAATGGTAGTACGGCCTCAGACCCGTACATGAGCATGTAGGGTGTACACTGAGTGGGAGTCCTGAACATCATCTGATAGGCCTACAAAGCTTCTAACTATTTGTTGTGTCAATCCCTTTTATTTTCATCCAATGTTTTCTTTAAATTATGTACCAATGTCTTGTTGAACGCTTCAGCCAGGCCATTTGCTTTGGGATAGTAAATTGTAGAGTATCTCTAATCTATCCCGTGCTGTTTGACGAAATTGTTGATTTTTATGCTCTTAAAAATTGTCCCATTGTCAGAAATTATTCTTCGCGGTACCCTGAAATGGTAGACGATTTGGATTTTGAAGAATTGAAGGACGTGTTGTGCCGTAACCTCTCGTAATGGTACTGCCTCTGCCTATTTGGAGAAATAGTTTGTAGCGACAAGTATAAATTTGTGTCCTTTAAAAGTTGGAGGGTCTATTGGACCTATTATGTGCGTGCCCCAACACTCGAATGACCACGAGGCGATAGTTGGGTGTAACACATTCGGAGGCCGGTGCAACACTTGAATGACATCTTTTGGCTGTATCCATGCAGTCAGACATCGTTGTTGACCAATAATTTACGAGCCTTTTAATTTTCAGTTTCATCTTCGGCCCTGACTGGTGAGCACCACACAATCCGTCATGTACTTCTTTGACAATATTCTGTGCCTCGGCTCTACTCAAACATCATATCCACATCTAGTCGAACGATCTCCTGTATAGGACGTCACCTACTAGAGCGTAACATATAGCCCTTTTTGTAATGTGATGTGCCTCAGACTTGTCCTCTGACAGCTTTCTAGTATGCAAATATTCTATGAATGGCTTGCGCCAATCTTCATTGAAATCTACAACCACAATTATCGTTTCTTCTTCTTTCCCGAACTTTTGTAGAGTTTTGAGGTCGATTCAAGATAAAACTTGTCTTCCTTGTACTATGATTTCAATGGAATCCTCTAGGGGACACGCCAGCTCCTTAGCAAGTTTTGCTAGAGCATCGACATGGGAATTTTCTCCCCTAGGAATCCAATAGAAAGTCACATTGGGGATCTGCTCCAGCAACTTCATCGTGTACTGATGATATTCTGTTAGCTGTTGTTTCAAAATTTTGTATTGTATGGTGACTCGCTGGATGACGAGCTGAGAGTCGCCATAGATGAAAATATTTTTTATATCCATTGAGATTGCCAATTCCTATCCGGTGATTAAAGTTTCATATTCTGCTTCATTATTGGTGCACAGCTCTGTCAGTTGGTATGAGAACCTCAACAAACCCATATATGTCGTGATAAAGATTAAACTGATCCCTGTTTTGCCTGAAATAAGGTCCTTTGTCTTTTTTGGCTGATGAAGCGCTGTCAAAGTACATTTCTCAGCGTTGCACGCTGGAGAATTTCATTTGTAGTATTTGCTCATCTGGTAACTTATCGTTGAGAGGGGACCTAGCTGGCAGTGGGTGTGCAGCAAGAAAGTTTGCTAGAATCTGTCCCTTGATAGCACGGAGGGGAACAAAAGTTATATTAAATTACAATAAGATCATTGACCAACTTGTTAGACGTCCAGAGAGTGTTGGTCGGGTCATCAAATATTGCAATGAATTAACTTTTGAAAGTGGGGCAATCTTATGAGAAAGCATGTAATGCCTAAGTTATTGGGTGGCAAAAATTAATGGTATAGAATGCTTCTTGATAGGTGAATATCAATCTCGATTCTCCGATGACAGACAACGAATCCTAGAAACTTCTGATAGGTAATGCCAAAAACGCACTTTAAGGGATTCATTTTAAGGTCATATTGTCGTAACCATTTGAACGCAATCCTTAAATCGTACAAATGGTCTATTTTTTGTTTACTTTTGATGACCAAATCATCCACATAGTATTCTACTTGATTGTGAATGAGGTCATAAAAAATCTTCGTCATTGTATGTTGGTAGGTTGCTCCAGCGTTCTTTTGGCCGGATGAAATTACTATGTAACATAAAATTCCAATTGGTGTTCTGAAGGCTGTAAGTGTTGCATCCTCGGGAGCCATCTTGATTTTTTTGTATCCCAACGATTCATTCATGAAGGAGAAAATTTCGTGAGTTGAAGCAATATCTACCATCATTTCTGGTATCGATAACAGAAATTCATCCTTTGGACACGCTTTGTTCAAATCCCTGAAGTCGACATAAACACGGATTTGTCCATTTTTCTTCTTGACTGGAACAATGTTGTTCAACCACATGGGGTATTGCTCTTCTTTTACAGAGTTAGCATCTATTAACTTTTTCACCTCAGCGATGACTTGCTGCTCTATTTCGAGGTGCATTCTTCTGGGAGCTTGTTTCGTTGGGGTCATATCCTTGTCCACGCCGAGTTTATGAACTGCAACCTCTCCTGACAGTCCTGACATTTCATCATAGCTCCATGCGAAGAAATCTTTGAATTCTGTTAACAATCTAATCAATTGCAGAGATTCTTTATCATTGAGTAGAGAACTTTTAAATGTAAGTCGGAGTTGCTCTTCAGTCCCGAGGTTAATTTCCTTTAATTCATCAACAATGGATTTAATTTCCTCCTCAAATTCTGACGGAGCATCTTCTATTAGTTGATCAGTAGAGTCATCCTCTATATCGAGGCAATCCTCTTCCGATTCACGAGTGATAACCATACAAAAGTCTGAATCATCGACTAGTCCGACTGTACCAAATCTGAGACCCTCGTTCGAGTTTGGAGCTTGACTTTTAATATTCCATAGCTTTTCAAAAAGTTGAAATTTATCTTTTGGCATTTGTTTTGGCAAGTGTCCCTGTTGAATTAACTTTTGTACACAAGGTGAAAAGTAATCAAAAGGTAATTTCATTAACTCATTAGGATCATCATCCAAGTTTACATGATTTTCAAGATAGGGAGAGGTAGAAGTACGGTAAAATTTGATTGGCGTTGAACCAACACTACGAACTTCCTTGACCTCTAAACTCTCGAACTTTTGAGGGAGAATCAGAGTAAGGGTCATAGCATTCATATAATGATTTATCCGATCATACATTGTCTCGTATTCAATTTTCCCTGCATTTTCTAAGGATATCTCATATTGAGGTTTCTTCTGTTTTTTCATCATTATTTTATCTTCGGAACTTTCTTCATCACCAAGGTTGATGGTATGCCCAGTTTGTTTAACAATTAAGTTGATTCTTTCACGTCCATGTCCCCGACCTCGACCTCAGGTGCGCGAGCTAAAGGAACCTCCACCAACTCGTTGTAAAGGAGTGGTGAAATATCATTGAAGCGCAGTTGAATCGCTTCCTCTTTGCTATTTTTTTGTATCTTCATTGTTTTTGTTGCAATTTCGCGAGAGAAGACAGTTTTCTTTGGAGGCGCCTAGTAGGCAGCATCTTCTTTAATACCGACTTCATGAATTGAAAACGGTAGTAGTTCTCCCCTAATGCAGTGTTATGATCCTTCTTTGCAGTACATGATGCATTGGTGTAGGGATGATGGAACCATGTTGTGTTCATGAATCCATGGTCGACCCAGTAAAGCGTTAAAAGAGGTCTCAACGTCGATGATATGAAACTTAGCGGTTGTTGCTAGTTCTCCAACCTTCATAAACAGTGTAATAGATCCAATGGCTCTCTCTTCCTTTTGGTTGAATCCTCTTAGCATCATTTTATCAGTTGTAAGCTCCTGAGCTTCAATGTCCAAATAGGTCGATTTGTTAAAATCAAGAAATTGTAGGTTTGTATTTGTGAGTGATTGTGAGTGAGGTGAGTACCTTAGCTCTAGACCAACACCCAGAGTCAATCCTAAGGTCAAACAGTCCTATGGGAACTCTCCTTGGGCCCCCATAATGACCCCACCTACTAAGTACTAGAGGTTAGGACCATCATGTGGAACTTTAAGTTGAGTAAAGAGGAGTTTGGAATTTCTAATCGTAAGGGTTCCTTTTCTAGTTTTCTAGGAATAGTCAACAGGAAAGTCCTATGGCTAGACCTTAGGCCAATAAAGAGGAAAAACTAAACCTCAACCAAAAGTGAGGTCAACAATTCATAATACAAATAAACAACTCTCTCATTTGGTTAAGCTTTTTATCAAAGGGTAACATCTTGAACAAAAGTTATATATTGAATATTTTCACAATATACATAATTATTCATTCATATTGCCCTTGGAATGTGTTGACCTCAATTTTGGTTGAGGTTTAGATTTTCCTCTTTAATAGCCTAGGGTCTAGCCATAGAACTTTTCCTGTTGACTATTCCTAGAAAACTAGACTTAGAACCCTCACCACTAGAAATTCCAAACTCTTCTCCACTCAACTTGAAGTTCTACATATTGCTCTCAACCTCTAAATCCTCACCATTAGAAATTCCAAACTCTTCTCCACTCAACTTGAAGTTCCACATAATGCTCTCAACGTCTAGCACTTAGTAGGTGGGGTCACTGTGGGGGAAATTTAAGATGAGTCACCATTAGGATTGCTGGACCTTAGGGTTGACCTTGGGTGTTGGTCTGGATCTAAGGCACTCACCACACTTATCTACACCCGTAATCACTCACTACCCTAAACCCTGAACTTCTAGCCTAGATCCCTTGATCTTTTGGGATACTCATGTAGATGGTCCCCTAAACCTATTAGACTCACAACCCTGAACTCAAATCTCTAGCCTAGATCCCTTGATCTTTTGGGATACTCATGTAGATGGTCCCCTAAACCTACTAGCAGGGCTATGGTTTGGCTAAGACCACTATGTAGAGGACCTAAAATGGGGTTTCCTTTGTTCCATGGCTTTAGCCTAGATCCCTTGATCTTTTGGGATACTCATAAAGATGGTCCCCTAAACCTACTAGCCCAGGGATATGGTCTGGCTAGAACCACTACATAGAGGACCCAAAATGGGGTTTCCATTGGTCCAAACCTAGATCCCTTGATCTTTTGGGATACACTAGCCCTAGCTATGCCACTATGTAGAGGACCCAAAATGGGGTTCGCATTGGTCCATGGCTTTATGATTTGAACTGGGTTAGGTCTTCTTCTTCTTCAATAACGGCTTTCCCTCTGTCATATACTGCTAATTCTTCAATAATGGCTTTCCCTCAGATTTACCTTTTCAAAGTTTTATATAGATTCAGTTGTAATAAAAATTCTCTTTTCGGACTTTTAATAAGTTTTAGCTCATAAGATTCGCCTGCCCTCAGGCTTATGACTCTTATTTCTGAAATTATGATGTCTTGTAGTCGATATCTAGATCAAATTATTAAAATAAGATCAGTAATGAAACATAAACAGGTTCCTGAATGCTACCCTATTAATTCCTTTTCACCCCTACAATTCCACAGTGCTCTTTCTTACAGACTCTTCGTGGCACTCAGGGTTACTTGCTGAATTAATAGGACACAGCGTCCTGATTAATATTCATATAAAGATCTTTAGATTAATAACCGACAGTGTTAGTATGAATAAACTGAATAGGACGTTAGGGAGTATTCATACCTCATTAACTAAGGATGTCAAAATTATATGAACAAAAACTTAATAAAGATCCTACACAGGTTATAATATTATAACTGATCTAAAACTTTTACTCAGTTCACTTGAGATACAAAGAGATTTTAGCCCAACATGGCTCTGATACCAAGCATAAGAAATAAAAGGATCGCCGTCTTGGGGTTACTAAGAACTTTTGACGGAAAATAAAACAAGAAGTGTTCAAAACAAGAAGATGAACAAAATATTGCTTATAAAACTTGCTTACAGAGAATACTAGACTTGAGAGTAGGCACCAAAGGTTGTGAACCGGTGTCTGCAACTCATGATACCAACAAACTTATATAGATGGAGAGGGTTGGTTTAAAACCAAAAATCCAACCATGAAACCACCATCTGGCCCATTGGTTTTGTAATACCATGGGCGGAAAGTAGAAAGAAAAGATTCTTCCTTATCTAAACATGTGGTGGACAGAACTTCTCCCGACACATATTAAGTGGGTGGTCCCCACAGAGCAATAATACAAACGTTTATTTATATAATAGTACAGTTTCCGAATGACAAGATGACAGACTTGGATTGATAGGATGGGCCCACTACTTTTGCTCAGACAGCATTAATGAGCCCCTTTTCGATCAGCATCATAATTATGTGTATGAGGGAGTTGAGTTCGGATTCGTTACGGTAGACATACGATTTGAGATCTTTGTATACAAGGACGCTTGAAAGCCGACTCAATCTAGAACAACAATTACAAATTTCTCAACACAAGCGAGCAAACCTCCTACCGGCTGAGACCTTATATCAAGACGGATTCTATGCATCACAACACCGAGTTTATCAACATTATTCTGAAGAACGCGTGATGGTAACCGACGATAATCAAGTAAATCTTCCTTTTGTACGACAACAGTCTTACCAAAGACTCGTACAAGAGGGAATACAACACATACATCACGGTCTTATCATGATTCGTCTGCATGCACTACACCGAAGAGATGCGGGAACCACAGCCTTGGTGGTATTACGTGACACAAGATGGAGATCTGATGTATCCATCATAGGAACCATGGAAGTTGATTTATCCCAAGGAACTCAGCTTGTATACATAGCTCGAAATATATTGATATCTATTCATGACTTCTATAATCATATTGAATTTGTTATATTAACACACGGGTATCAACATTGGCAAGCTGGTGAATCTAATCTCTTGGTCACAAAAGCTCTTGTTGCAAGACTCACAAATACCAGTTATGCTAGTTTCTGATAAAATGTTTTTGGAATAGCAGATTATCTCGCTACTCATGGTATTCTGGCACTGCCTGGAACAAAACATTCCACGGAGCAACTTAAAGGCTTGGATTGGGATCTCAAGCCCACAGAAGGTCAATCTCTAAATCTGTCGCGAACACTATCCATGTGACAGAGAATAAATGGGACCATACGTTTATCATTTTCTGATTATACCCCCATCACTCCCCCAATTCAAACAAACAAATTGGATATAGAAGAAGAAGCGGCGTTCATGATGTATGGTGAGGAATCCGATGATGATAATACCACCAATAAAAAGAGTCATCAACAAATTTTGTGGGAAAGGTATCAAAATGGTGCTCCTACGGTTGGACCACTTGGGCACCCAAGTGGAAAATATGATTATTTGGTTGAATATTCTATGAAAATTGATAACACACCAGTCATTGCTACCGAATGGGGCGATGAAAGCGATAAAGATGATGATACGATTCCTCCAGACCCGGACCAAGATAGAATAATGTTCATGGTCTGCCCCGATGGATCCGACGGTCCAATTTTTTATGAATCATTTTCTGTAGATGAAGAAGATGAGAACGACTCGTTCTCGCTATTTTTATACTTTAACAAATATATCAATGGCACTAAGCCTTTGACGGAAGTTGGTGGGAATGATGTATCCAATGAAATCGAAGATAGTATTGAGCCTGTATCCGATGAACCCTAAGAACTTTTGACAGAAAATAAAACAAGAAGTGTTCAAAACAAGAAGATGAATAGAAATATTGCTTGTAAAACTTACTTACAGAGAATACTAGACTTGAGAGTAGGAACCAAAGGTTGTGAACCGGTGTCTGCAACTCATGATACCAACGAACTTATATAGAGGGAGAGGGTTATTTTAAAACCAGGAATCCAACCATATAACCACCATTTGGCCCATTGGTTTTGTAATACCATGGGCGGAAAGTAGAAAGAAAAGATTCTTCCTTATCTAAACATGTGGTGGATAAAACTTCTCCTGACACATCCCGACACGTATTAAGTGGGTGGTCCCCACAGAGCAATAATACAAACATTTATTTATATAATAGTACAGACTCTGAATGACAAGATGACAGACTTGGATTGACAGGATGGGCCCACTACTTCTGCTCAGACAACATTATTGAGCCCCTTTTGGATCAGCATCATAATTATGTGTATGAGGGAATGGAGTTCGGATTCTTTACGGTAGACATACGTTCCGAAATCTTTGTATACGTTATCTTTTGTGGTATTACATTTGCAATACAGAGGTTTTGTTTCGTATATCGTTCGGAGGATGTTGAGTTCTTCAATGACTCTCTCAGTTTGCTCTTTTTTGATTGTTATTGCTGCTCCTTGCAATCTTGTTCTGGTGTCAAGGTTGATAGGGTGGTCAAAGCATGACCAGAGTACCTCCCAGTGTATGTAGCTGGCATCCTTGACTTGTCCTGAATTACAAGGGTGACCATCTCTGAACCTTTTCCATCGCTCTTCGAATGCATCCTTGTATGTTTTAACCTTCCACTGGAAATCAGCTCTTGATGCAATTTCTGAATATAACTCCTTTCCTTTATTACATTTTCCGAGATCCATTCTTCTGTTGAGATTATAGAGTTAACCCTGCTATCTCCTGCAATAAGAATAAAGGTTAGCCGTGATAATGAATCATCGAGAATGTTATTTTTCCCGTCGATGTGCTCGAAATGAAGAGTGATTCCCAAGCCATTGATAAAATCAGTGAAAGACAGCCGTCGTACACGGGAGGGCTTGTTCTGGGCTGATTTGTGATAGAAAGAAAAAATAGCTTGACAGTCGGTGCTCAGAGTGATTTCTGATTTGTCCAAGTAATGAATTTTTAGAGAATTCAAAGTTTCCATACAAGCAAAAATTTCTGCATCTATGGTAGATTTAACAACTGAGAATTTTCCGCTGGCGTAAGCACAGACTTTTTCTAAAGATTTCGAGTCATTGTCAAAATTCTTCCATTTGCATATGCCCCCCATCCTTCAATGCACCCATCAGTCTCTAAGATGATATAGGCATGTGGTGGTGGAATTTCCAGGTCTGGGAGTTTTTGAACGAGGTCTTTGATTTTCTTGACTAATGCCTAGTCATGCTCCTTCATTCTTTCATCTCCATAGGGAGATGTTTTTTGGTACAACGGACCCAATAACATTCCCAAGTTTGGTATATAACTTCGAGCATAATTTAGAATTCCCAGCCATGACCTTAAGCCTTGTTTATCCTTTAATCTTTCATTAGGAAAGTCAGCAATTTTTCGAATAATATGTTGTTGCAGTTTTATCTTGCGTTGTTTTATAACTGTTCCCAGAAATTCTATTTCTGTTTCTGAAATCTTCATTTTGGTAGGCGAGAGTACCAGACCTTCCTTTTCTACGATCCCAAGAAATCTCTCCAAGTGTGTTTTGTGTTCTTGCTCATTTCTGCTGAAGATTATTATATCATTGATATAGATCGCAAGAAAGTCCATACATCCTTTAAAACAGTTATCCATTTTTTGTTGGAATACTGCAGGGGCGTTTTTCAGCCCGAATGACATTACAAGCCATTCATATAGTCTTGTGTGCACTGTAAAGGCTGTCCACTGGACTGAATCTGGGTGCATTGCTACTTGGTGGAACCCACTTTTTAAATCGAACTTGGAGTAGACATTGCTGCTCCCAATTTATCTTAATCAATGTATTGATTCCTAGGAGCGAGTATTCATCCTTGTGCGTATTGTCATTTAAGGATCTGTAATTGAAACCCATTCTTTCTTTTCCCCTGATTTCTTTATTTGTTTTTGGATCTATGGTGACTCCTGAATGAACTATGATTGCCATAGTTCTATGCCGACTTGTGCTTGGATGAATGACCTTCAGGTTGATAAGCGCGTTGACATGGCTTTCGAATTGTGATTGCATTGCTGGAGTCACATGCTTTAGTGGTTTATCTTGTATTGTGACATCTGGGTTAATGGTGTCAATTTTGCATGCCACTTTGTTTTTGACAAATGCTGTAGTGGATTTTCGCCAATATATCCGCTACTCCTTAATCTGCTTAATAATGGCTGGAACCTTCGTGTGAAAGCATTTTTAGTGAAAATCCACCCATATTCTGGTGGTTGCAGTTCTATGAAGAACCCGTAATCCATATCAAGTTCTTGGATTTGCTTTGCCTCAATCTATACTTTGAGTGTTGTTGGGACATGGGTGATATCTTTGTAGAAGGTTACCGTATTTCCTTCCACTCTCATTCCTCCATGTAGGCTTCTGATGAAGTTGCATCCGATCAGCATTTGGATGCCATCTACGACATCTATCCCCATACAGAATATAGCTAAGACCACTATGTAGAGGACCCAAAATGGGGTTTCCATTGGTCCATGGCTTATTGGTGATGGTTGGTACCTCAACTATAACAAAATACCCATCTTGGCCTTTTACCCCTAAAAC
>JXCR01145646.1:33281-137626 GCA_002079205.1 Phalaenopsis hybrid cultivar
CACACTCTATATATATATATATATATATATATATATATATATATATATTAACATATCTAAATAGAGTAGTTCAATAAAATCTAGATTATTAAATTTTGTGAACATTTCTATCAATTTCAAAATGACCCCCAAATTCAGAATCATGAAAATTTTAAATGATTTCTTCATTTTCTTCATAAGGCACACATCTCCGCATAACTAAATCTTTACATTGTTTCTATGACTATGGGTCATCCCAAAATTAAAATTTTGCATCATAAATAAATTTTCTCTCATGTGGCTTTGTCAATCTATTTGATAAAACACTACTAATAATGTAGTTCATAATATCAACATACCATGATATTTTCCTTTTTTTAACAATATATAGTAGTTCGTTCGGAAAATTCTCATTAATTTCTCAGTCAACATTAAATGTTTATTGTTGCTTCAGCCTAGACAAATGTTCAGCTATTTGATTATCAGATCCTTTCCTATTTATTACCACAAAATCAAATTCTTGCATCACAAGTACCCATCTAATTAATCTTGGTTTTGCATCCTTCTTTTGCATCAAATATTTTATAGCAGAGTGGTCTGTATACACAACACATTTTGCTCCAATCAGATATGAGCTAAACTTTTCAAAAACATAAACAATTGCTAATGACTCTCTTTCATTTGTGATATAATTAATTTGAGCATCATTTATAGTTTTACTAGCATAATATATAGCCTTAGAAATTGTCATATATCTACTCTAAAACAACTCTAATTGCATAATCACTTGCATCACATATTAGCTCAAATGGTTTCTCCCAATCAGGTGAAACAATTATAGGGGCAGTAATTAATTTTTCCTTTAATGTTTCAAAGACATTAATGCACTCTTAATTAAAATCAAATTTTTTATCTTTTTCCAAAAGTTGGCATAAAGGCTTTGTAATTTTTGAAAAATCTTTAATATAACGTTTGTAGAAACCAGAATGTCCTAAAAAACTTCTAACTCCTCTTACAGTAGTAGGTGGTGGTAGGTTAGCTATAACCTAAATTTTTGCTGGATCTACTTCCATGTCTTTTTCTAAAATTTTACGCCCAAGTACAATTCCTTCTCCAACCATGAATTAACATTTTTCCCATTTTAATACTATATTTTTTGTTTCACATCATTCTAAAACTTTCTTCAAATGATTTAAGCATGTTTTAAATCAAGTTCCAAACCCATAAATATCATCCATAAAGCATTATATCCCTTTTCCAAATAAATCACTAAAAATTGACTTCATACATCTTTGAAATGTTGCAGGTGCATTGCATAAACCAAAGGGCATTCGTCGGAAAGCAAAAGTACCATAAGAACTAGTAAATATTGTCTTCTCTTGATCCTCCAAAGCAATAAGAATTTTATGATTGTCGATATATCTGTCTAGAAAGTAAAATTATTTGTGCCCAGCTAGCATATCCAACATTTGGTCCAAAAAAGTAAAAGAAAGTGATTTTTTCATGGTGACCGAATATAATTTTTGTAATCAATGTAGATTCACCAACTATTTTCACAACAGTCACTCTCTATTTCTTAGGAACGTAGTGAATTGGACTCGCCCAAGCACTGTCAGAAATAAGATATATTATTTCATCATCTAACCATTTTAAAATTTTTTTCTTAACAACTTCTTTCATCATAGGGTTTAATCTCCTTTGAGGATCAGCTTTTGGTTCATTTGTTCTTCCAATAAAATTCTTTGCATACAAATCTAAGGACTAATTCCTTTGATATCAGCTAACGTCCATCAAAAGGCTTTATTATATTCTCTTAAAGTTTCCAACAACTTTTGTTCTTGCACTTCAGTTAATTTTGAGGATACAATAACAGGTAATGTAGATAAACTCCTAAAAAGACATATTTTAAATGTCTAGAAATTGTTTACATTTTTAGTTCAGGAGGTTTCACAATCGAATAAATCAATTTTTTTGGTATTATCCATAAGACCTAACAATTCAAATTATTCTTAAACATAATCTAATTCTTTGTTACTCACTTCCATAGATTTATCTTGAATATATCCTCATCTTTATATTTTAAATGTTTTTCTTCAGTTTTCTTTTCAAATGTATTTGTGAAACATTCATTGCTTAAATGATCGTTAATATCCATTTTGAAGCATTTATTGTCTCCTCATTTTGCTAGGTATCTCATTAATTTTACAATATTAAATGTAACTTCTTGATCACTGACTCTCATTGCTAACTCTCCTTTTTGCACATCTATTAAAGCTCTTCCAATGGCAAGAAATGGTCTCTTTAAAATGATAGGAATATATTTATCTTCCTTCATATCTAACACAATAAAATCCACAGGAAATATAAATTTATTAAGTTTCACTGAAATATCTTCTATAACTCCTTTAGGATAGGTAATTGAATGATCATCTAACTGAAGAGTTACAGTAGTAGGTGAAATTTCTCCTAAGCCTAACCTTCTAAAAATCGATGGAGGCATAAGATTAATACTAACTTTCAAATCACATAAAGCTTTTTCTAAAAAATATTTCACCAATAACACAAAGAATAATAAAAATACTAGGATCTTTAAGTTTTTCAGGATGTTTTTTTCTTAATTATTGCGCTACACTCCTCAATAAGTGCAAGAGTCTCATTATCTATAAACTTATTTTTTATTAAGTATATCCTTCATAAACTTCACATAGCTTGGCATTTGCTCCAGGGCTTCAACAAATGGAATGTTTATCATTAGTTTCCTAAATATTTCCAAAAAAAATTGTAAATTGGTTATCTCTATTATACTGCTTCAATCTTTGAGGAAATGGAGGTGGTGGTCTTTCTACAGTGATTTTCATTAGTTTAATAGGATATTCTGAATCAAGATGAAAATCTTCACTAGACTTTTCATTTTCCACCCCTTCTTTCTCAACTTCAATCTCTTTTTGAACTTTGGTTTCTAATTCTTTCCACTTCTCAGTTGAATAACCTTTACTTGTTCTTTATTTAGATCTTTAGGATTAACTTCAACATTACTAGGCAAATTTCCTGGAGGTCTATTGCTAAGTGCAGTAGCAATACATCCCAACTGATTTTTCATGTTTCTAATTATAACTACTTGACTTTGTAATTGTGCTCCCTGACTTTGTAATTATGCTCCCATTTACAATACCAATTCTTCCATTAAAAATTTCTTCTCCTTACTTTATGAATTACTATTAAAACCTAGAGAGTAATAATGTTTTTAGTTAGAATTTCCCTAATTGTTGGATTTTCCCAATGGGTTCACAGGGTTGTTCCTCATTGCAGATTTACATTAGAGTTATTATTACTCCAACTAAAATTAGGGTTATTTTTCTTATCAGGATTATAATAATTTGAATAAGGATTATTAGTTCAATTGTTTATTGCATTCAAAGTTTCTTATGATGATTAAGATAATATCATTTGTCCCAATGAATTTTCCCTAAGCACAAGAGGTATCTGAGAATAATTCATTCCATATTAATCTATCTTCTTTGATATTGTAGCAATTTGAGCAGCCAAAATAGATATTGCATCATAATCATGATTACTAGCTTCTCTTTTTTGAGTTATCCTTTCAGAGGGCCATTGAAAATTATTGGTAGTCATATTTTCAATTAAGTAATATGCTTCATCAAATGATTTAACAGCATCAATTATAAATCTAAGAGATCCAACTAATCTATTATGAAAGTTTAAATTATTGGCTAATCTTGTAACACATGGTGTGGACACTTCCTAAGGAGATCTTTAAATCGTTCACAAGCTTCATAAATTGATTCTCCTTCAAACTGAAAAAAAAAGTTGTGATATCATTTCTAAGCTTATCAGTTTTTTATGATGAGAATTATTTAGATAAAAATTTTTGTGATATTTCTCTCCAAATTTTGATAGATCCATGTGCTAACGAGTTTAACCACATCTTAGCTTTATCTCTTAGTGAAAAAGGAAAAATTCTAAGTCTGATGACAACATTCAACACTCCATTATATTTAAATGTAGCACACAAATCTAGAAAATTAGCAAGATGTAAGTTATGATCTTCAGTTGGTGTTCCCCGAAACTGATAATTTTATATCATTTGGATAATAACAGATTTAAGCTCAAATGAATTAGTAGCTACAACAGAGTTTTGTATACTCAAATGAATTTCATCTGTTGTAGGATTAACATAATCTCTTAAAAGATCTCTGATGATGTTCATTTTCAATTCCTAGACTATTTAAGTTTGTACCCATTTTTTTCAAATTTTATAACTCTTTTTGTTGTTTTCAAATTTTTCTATTAATTCTTTCTAACTCCGAATTGTAAGGCACTAAACCTTCATATCTTAAACTATGTATATGCAAACACAATAAAAAATTATAATAAGCAAACACAATAAAATATAAAAATATTGATTAAACTACAATAAATTTTTTAGTCCAAACAAATTCTTCTAAATTATAAAGTAATTTACTGTTGCTCCCTAGCAACGACGCCAAAAACTTGATGTGTTGTTTTTTGTGTAAGAATTTTAAATGTCTTTCAATACTACAACATACACGACAATACAATTAGTAAATATGCAGTTCCATCATGGTAAAAATCACTTCAGTATAATTAGTTTTGTATTTTAAAATCTTTAAGCTGCCAAACCTGATAATTACACAAGTATATATATTGCTTAAGTAATAAAGGGCTCTAATGAAGTCCTGAGTATCGATCCCACAAAAAGTTTGAAATTCTTATGGTTATAATATAAAACATATAATTAAAACTATAAAAACTTAAATACAAAAAACAAATCTAAACTAAATTTAATGTATACTAAATGAAATGTAGCTAAAAGAACTAAGTAAACTAAGTTATTTTCTAAACTTCAAAGTTAAACTTACTAAGACTAAACAAAGTTTTGTAATGAAGAGTACAAATTTAAGAAAACATCATTCCCCTTTGCAATGAGTTTATGGTTAGTGAAGTAACAAAAATAATTGTTAAGACATAAGAAATTTGTACCAATTTCTAGTTAAGACATTCTACTAAATATTTAATTTATAACTTTAATTGAATAACTAATTTATAAAGACAAATAATCAATCTATATTGTTTTTAATAAAGATAAGTCAAATAGAATAACACATATTTATCTAAATGATATTTTTCATACAATTCTATTGATTTTCTTTTGATCAATTTAAAATTTGAATTTTAGATATGTGGTTGATGCAAAATTTTAATCCTAAAAAGTTAATAGAAACATTGTTGAGCAAAATGATCTAGTGCTAGGAGTTTTTTAATTTATAGTTGTTTTCATGCTTTTAAAACTATCATTATGTTTACATGTTTAACAAGTATTGAAAGAGCTTCTTCAAGTGTGATTTTTATAAAAAAAGTAAACTCTAAAATATAATTATAATGAGCATACTGAGGATTTTTTAGTAAATGCACTTTTAAAAAAAAAATAATGAATGATAGTAATAATGAAAAAATTATTTAAAGCTTTCAGAATTTAAAGAATATGCAATAGTAATTGTATTTTTTTATTCATATATTCTATTATTTTTTTAGCAAATTCTTTCATGGAATTTTTTTAAAATATTAATACCAGTTTCAAACTCAAATGAGAATTATTGATGATTATTTAAAATATTCAAATTGTTCCCCTTTTATGAAAACTTTGTAATTCACTACTTATGAAGGCAATGACATGGTTGTTAAGCTTAAGATAAATATATATATATTTTAATCACAAGTATGCACCTTTAAATTATGTGATCTTAACGAGACAAAGTCAAAATATTGATTTTTTTCTTAGAAACAAAGTGATTAATCTAAAATTAAATATCATAAATATCTAATTATTTCAATGGATTGTGTGAGATTTACATTAAAGTAAGGATTGAATTTTTAAGAGCATAATGAGCATGATAAATAAATAAATAAAGATTTTCCTGATCTTTATTATTTTTACCTTAAAATAATTAAAATATATACAATGTTTCACTATAGAATGCTTTAAAAATATAAACTTTTAACCTAAACATTTTAAAAAAGTAGTAAAGCAACATCTAATGAAATCCAAAATTTAATATATAAGGAGCTTTGGATATGTCTTTTTTTTCAAATTCAGCTAATCAATCTCATGAAATGAGAGAGCTAGTTATTGTATTGCTCTATTTCAAAGAACAAGAACAAGTTATTGAGCAATTTTTGGCACGTGATCCGAAGATAAAAGCAAAATGTCTTAAAGTTAAATTTGAACAAATTTTCTCAATATGGTTTTAGTATTTCTATATTATGGTTATGGATAGGATATACTAATATGAGAGGAGAATTAATATTTGAAGGCACAATACAAGAATGGAAATAAATCAAAACATTATAGTAACTAATTCACACACTAACTTCTACTAGCCTTAGTAGTGATTGCAAACAAAAAGAAAAATCATATTCAAATTACCTTATTATCTATTATATTTTATAAGAAGATAAAAATCATTGATAATTCCTATAAAATGTAAATGTTGTGATCAACTTGATAAAATTGATAGGAGAAGTTGTTAGGTACATTACAAATGAAGAGCTTACTATATGACAAAGTTTAAATAAAGAAATAAGTATTAGACATTGATGACCTCACTTTTGTAAGGAATCACCCCACCAACTTGGACATGTCCTTAAAACAAAATTGTGCTTTCTTGGGCCCTACCAGTTCAAACCCGAGCACGCAACCCTTGGTTGAGTGGGTTTAGGGTTTTGACCAGGTGAGGAACCCAAATTAACCACCATGGACTAGGCATGCCCTGGGTCACCCAAATCAACCTAAAACCCTAGTGCCTTCCTTATGGACCCTAGGAACTACTTTGAACATGAAATCCACCTTGAGAGATTCGTCTACCTAAATGGATCTCTAGCCTCACCAAAGGCCTCCCTAATCCTACCAAACCATGAAAATCACACCATACCCTAATGTGCCCTTTTGAACCCAAAATTTGATGGCACTTTGGGATGGTAAAAATAATTAGGCCTAACCCTAATTTAGCCAGAATTTGACCAATTCCACCTTGCCCTCAAATTGAGCCTCAACCTACATGGTCATGACAAACACCATGTGGTGAGCCCAATTGCCATGATGTCAACCACATAATTATTTTAATTAATTAATTAATTAATTAATTAAAAGATATTTAAATTCCATTAGGGTCTAGGCTAAGAAGAAAACCCAACCATTTATCCAAAATCCAAAACCCTAAGACAAGACACAACACAAACCCATGGCCCACGACCCATCCTTAATGGGTCACAATGACCCAATAGCCACCTAGCATGATATACGGGTGACACACCAAGCCAACTCAGCCTAAATCTACTAACCAATTGGTGGCTTGACATCATCCATCATGGCTCATAATGGGAGGGGGCGCATGTCATCATACATGTCACCTAGCCCAAGCCACCTTGGACCAGTCTTTAATGAGTTAAAACAAATCATCTCTAACTTGTGTTTTCCACCTAGGAGGCCTCTAATCATCTTAGAACTCTTTCCCATGCCTTTCTCATCTTCATGCTCATCACCATGGTCAGGCCATCATGGAAGCTTGCAATGTCTCCCCCTACTTCCCAAAATCCTCTGAATTTCTTCATAGAACTCTCTAAGAGACGCACAAGCTTCTCCAATCATCTCAGAGCTCTCCTATGGCCTCCCATGGTTACTTCAAGAAGGAACCCGAGAGCCCTTGATCATCACCAAACTCTCTATGCAGCCTCCTAAGCTTCTGCCTCACAAAAGAGAAAATGTCCCTCTTTACCTAGGTAGTTGATCCCCCATGTCCTCACGCCACCAACACGATTAGAAAACCCTAATATCTCAGTCCTAATCCAAGAAAATTTTTGGCCTTGACATAAACCTTCCAAACCTCAAATTTAAACCTCCCAAAAGCTTTCTAGAACCTCTACGAGTCTCCCTCAATCAAAATTAGGGCTTCTCGAGCCCTCCAACCCACCTCAACACCAATCTAGGCCCATTTAATCGAGCTTATAGGTAGGTTCAATTTCAATTCAAATTGAAATAAGGAGGAGTTTCATGGCATCTAGGCAAAGTTCCCTGTCAAAACCAATCGAGGCCACACCTCTTGGGACAAGTTATGGATCAAAATCCCTAAAATTAGCCTCAGGTTTGGTCATTTGTGAAAGAAATGAACACTCCATGCTCACTGAATCATATAGATATATTTATCTAGCTTAGATGAAGTTATAAGAACAACCCCCTAGTGCTTTAGTTGATAGTTGAGCTAGACACAGATGGTTCTTGATTCATTTTCTTCTAGGGACAATGAATAGATGTCATTTTTTTTCATGTGTAAAAATCGAATGGCCACAATGGGGTCGAACGACGTGATCGTGTAGAACAATGGGAGTGGACCGAGAGACAACTTGGCTCTTGCGTGGAGAGCACAACCAACCAATAACAAACACGTGGGCTTTTGACGGCCTCTAGGATGACACGGTGCTAGGCTGGATAAGTAGGAAATTCTTGAAATTTCTATCTATATAATTCTAAAAAATGCTTAAAAACTTCAAAAATTCATAACTATTTGTAGACAAATCACAAAACGAAAATAAAAATAACTCTAAGTTGAGTGAAGAGAGGAGAAAATAATAAAAATAAAGTTAGAAATACTTAAATTATATGTTAAAAATTAAATATAAACCAAAAAAAATAAAAATTTCAGTGATTGTTCCCCCCACACTTGGGAATATTTCAAGACTTTTTCAAGGTCAAGGTCTTTCCCTTGAAATGACCAATTTCCTACCAAATTTATAATTATTTTGAAAAATAATTATAAAAATAAAAAAATGGAAAATAAAAAATAGAGATTATTAGAAAAATTTAAGATGAAAAATTTGATCCTTAAAATGTTATTTTCCACCTTTGAAAATTTTAAAATGAAAATTAAGAGTATGGTTAAAAATGTAAGAATTAGAATTTGCACTTTAGCCCAAATGGTTCCCAAATTTAGTTTAAGGCATTTAACCAACCCTTGAACCTTAGTTTTAGGGGATCAATAGCATTGTTACCCCTTTAACCATAAGGTTGCCCTTAATGACCTAGGGTTTGCCCAATTTGGGCCTAAATTTGGTTTAGACTTAGCCTAACTCAAGCCTATCCCATTAGATTCATAATTGGACTCAACCATACTAGGTTTAACTCTAACATAACTTAAACTTAACTTTAAAATTTAGGTCTAACCCACATTAGACCTAAAACTAAACCCTAAGTCTAAACGAACTTAAACTTAGCCCATTTCCTTAGGTCTAACTCAAATTAGACCAAAAATCCATCTCTAAATCTAATTCAATTTAGACGTAGCATAATTTTGAACCTTACTAGGGTTAACCCAAATTAGACTTATTTTATACCCTAAATCAACCTTATGTTTAACCCAAGTTAGACATAAACCTCAAGCCCTATGTCCAACCAAAGTTGGAGCTAACTTCAAACTTAGGTCTAACTTAAGTTAGAACTAAACGTAAACCATGGGCCCAACCCAAATTAGAACTAACCTCTTTATTTAATTCTCAATGACCATAGATCTAATCTAATCATACAGTCTAAATCTAACCTAAATTAGATGTAATCAACCTTTTATGGCTAACCTGCATTAGACCTTGATGCACCAAAAATATATGCATTTTTATACATATATTTTAAACTCATTTCTTGGTGATATTGCACTTTAAAGGAATATATTTTTCATGTTTTATTGCAGGTTGATGATTTTTAGCATTTGGAGCAAAAAGGAGCAAGAAAGGATGAAATTTGGAGTCAAAATGGCATTTTGCAGAGAAATACTCAGCGCCAACGGTGACAGCATGAAGGAAGAAGTCTAGAACAGTGGGGGCACCAACAGCGCTAAACTGGGCACTGAAGATTTCATTTGACAAAGAGCACAAATTAATTTTGGGCCACTAGCACCGACGTCGCCATCGTGGGCGCCGATAACGCTGAAGTTCGTGCAGGGCAAAATTCTAGAAGATTCAACGAATTTGGATGTTTTTTAGAGAATGATTTGATAAACCTCTTGTAAAAATGACATTATACTCTATTTAGAGTGAAAATTGATTAGAAAAAGGAGTCTACTAGTGAGTCATTGTGTTTTCTTTTGTGTTCCATTGTGTGTACTGTGTAGTGTGGTGAGTCTAAGTGTGATTTCTCCTAAAAGTTGTGGGAGAGGGAGAGAAGTGAGAGATTTCTTCTTCCCTACATCTTCAAAGAGAGAATTAAGATTCTTGTAAAGAGAGCAAGAGTCCAAGAGAAGCTACAAGGGATTTGCTTTGAGGAAAAGTTAAAGATAAGTGGTGTTTGTTTATTATTATTGTATAAACTTTCTTTTATTTATGAAATTCATATTTTGTTGTATCATTCTCATGAAATTTTAGTAGTTTTCTTTTTCTTTCTCCCTACTTAGAGAAATGGTGAAATAAAGAGATAATTTGGATGTGCCAATTTTAAAATATAAAATAAATTATGTTGATTTTTTTACTCTGTTCTTAATTTACTTTTTGATTTAGCCAATTGACATGTTAACATCTGTTGTGAAACATACTATCTAGGAAATGGAGTATGACTTTCACAGAAAAAGTGAGAATCACATTCAATTCTATGAAGGAGTGTTTCATTCATGGAATTGAGAGCATATATATATATATATATATAAAACCATAGAAAACAAAATCTATTCTTCACAAAACAATATCTCAAAGTAAGGAGAAGGATAGAAAAGACTACTCAAAATTCATGAGAAGGATACGATATAACACAGATTTCATATATAAAAACAAGTTTACAAAATAAAAGAAATAAAAATACAACTTATCTCACAATCCTTCCCAAGAAAATCCCTAGAAGTTCTCTCTAAGTCTTTCTCTTTTTACAATCACTCTCAATTCTCTCTTAGAAGTGTAATGAAGAAGAAATCTCTCACCTTCCCTCTCCTCTTTAACCCTAGAAGAAAATCTCCAAGCCCTTGACTTTCTCTCTCTATCTCTTCCTCTTGCCTTTCATGCTAGAAGAAAATCTCCTCCTCTCTCTACCTCTATCTCACGCCCCTTTCTCTCTCTCTTATGCCACACACACTTCAACTCTTCAAGTATTCTTCTTTTATTTTAGGCTGCCTCCATTGGAAAAGAATTCAAAATTCCCTAAAAAATTCTCTCCATAAAAGAACCTTCCAAAGTGTCATTTGATTCAAGAGTCATATCCCATCATAAAAGAACCGTCCTAAGTGTCTAGATGAATTGAATTACTCTAAGAGGTGTGTAGAAGAAGTTTCCCTTTGAAAATTTAAGCAAAATTCATATCAAACTGCCTTAATTTGAAAAAGTCATCTTTGGCGCATTATGTGTCGATCTGACGCATCATGCGTCGATCTAGTGCTTCATGCGCTAGAATCTTAAAATTCGCTGTTTTGGCTCCAAATTTTGTCATTTTTACCATTTTTTCTCCAAATGCCTAAAAATGATATACCTGCAACAAAAGCACAAAAATACCCTTCTTTAAAGTGTTATATCTCCAAAAATAAGCATAAAATAGGTACTTAAAACAATATATTATTTTGGTGTATCAAAATCCCCCAAACTTAAATGTTATTTGTCATCAAGTGATACTTTTATTACATAAAAGCATATGACTTAGGATAGAGATTAACTTATAACTTCTATACTTTAGTTTAAGAAATAGAATAACAAAATTTAAGAAAAAGCCTTTAATAATTTAGAATCAAACTCTAAGTCTTGAAATACTTGGTAATCAAATTTAAGATTTCTGAATCTCTATTTATTTCATGAAGAATTGCAATTTGTCATATTAAGGACATTTAGAACATTCATATGAAAAATAACTTCACGAAAACTTTACTAGGAATGCTAATAATAATCTAATACAAGTTTAGAAAATGTAATAAAGCTTCTTCTTTAAGTTGATTCAAGTGAAACCAATTTTTGATTAGACATCTCCTCAAGCTTCTCCTCACTTATTTTTCTTTTCTTTTTCTTTCTCTTTTTTCTTTTATTTTAGAATCTCTTAAATCATTTCTTTTCTTTTTCAAGTGATGATTACAATATCTGAATAACCTTTAATAATTTTGAACTTCACTATCCTCTTCTTAAAGTCAAAACTCTATACCTTTCTTTACTTTATAAATTCATATTAGTTTATGATTTTTCATAAAGTCTCATTCTTTTCTTCTTACATGATTCACCTTCATTATTAAAAAAAACTTTTTACCTAAAATTATCACAATATTTATAAACATTTAAAGTTAAATCTTAACATCCCAGACCATGTTAAATTAATTTTAAAAATATAGTTACCTAAGGATAAATAAAATTTAGTTTACTCCTTTTAAAAAAAAAATTTCTTTCCCCCAAACTTAAGTTTTTAAGTGATTTTAAAGATACTTTTAGTATAAAATTTAGAAGGTGAAAGAAAACAGTAAATACATGAAAATAAAAACTTGACATGTAGAAGATTTCTGACTATAAAATTGGGCTTTGGTAACTTCAGGTACTAACTATAAAGCTACATACAAACTTTAAAGCTTTATATAAAACATAATATATTCTAGAGAATTTGCTGAGAATTAAAAACATAAATTCAAAAAAACTGAAAAAAAGAAAACTGACAAACTAAACTGAAAATACTAAAAATGCAGAAAAAGTGAAAGTCTACAGTTACTATTACAGATTTAGTTCACAACACAACATAAAAGTTTTTACTACAAGTTTCAATTGAAAGTACATCATAATACAAACAACAACAGCAATCAAGCATAAAAAACAAACTTAACTAGAATAATAAAATATCAATCCTCATCTCCTTCATCTTCATCATACAATACTTCATCATCATCATCATCATCATCATCATCATGATCATCATCATCATCATCATCATCATCATCATCATCATCATTATCATCATCATCATCATCATCATGAATGTGAGTATAGGGAGTGAAACTGGGGCAAGCAAGAAAGTCCACATTAGGTTCACCCCTAAGATGTCTTACCATGACATTCTCAAACTCAATATCATGCTGTAATCTCCTATGCTGACATTTATCATTATATGCATTCCTTGCTCCTATCTCTCCCAATAAAGCTTGAATATTAACTACATCCATTTTTTAAATCATGAGTTGATCCATAATACCTTCAAGCTATGTAGGTCGAGAAGTAGATGCCTCTGCAACACTTGTAGAGGGCCTATCCTTCTTCCACTTCTAGACTCAACAACTGATTCTACTCTTTGAATCACATACCTCCCAATCAGATTCTATGGCTTTAATCTCTCTTCAATTCTATGGGACTATACCCCTCATTGTTCACATGGAGTGAAAATCAAGGCAGGGTATCCCAAACCACCAGCTGTAGAACTACTAGCTATACTCTGCGCATGTTGAACTATAAGTGCACCAACATCCATTGATTTCATGTTCTGAATGCAATAGTTTAGTACAACTCTGTCTCTAGTAACATCAGCCAAATGATTTGTTGGCAACAGTCTGACAAAAAAGAAGTGGTGCCATACTTTTGACCGAATAGTCAACCTGGAAGCAGAGAAGTTAACTATCTTGCTATTCTTAATTTTCCATTACCCTCTTCCATCAGTAAAAAATGCAATTACTTCCTCTAGTGATGAATAAGTTATTACAAATGCAGCGTATTCATCGAAAAATACATTTCTCAGACCATAAAAAGTATTGATCCTTTCAGTAGAAAATTCGACATGCTTACCTCTCACCAAGATGTGATCTTCAGCAGTGAACCTCAGGTTTGCATAAAACTCCCGAACCATTGGGACAATTACTACGACAGTCAAGTAGCATAATCTTTTCCAGTTTCGGGCAAGAATAAGTCTCCTGACCTCGCCACCCGTGTTTGCAAACACACTTTCTTGGATCATTATTTTTATCTCCATCTAAGTATTATAACTGTGATGGGCTTTGAAACTAACAAATCTCCATGCATCGAAGTCCTCGGACGACCTTCCTCTCTTAACTCAGGGACTCATTTGGAAATTCAATGAAAATCAAAATATAGTCCAAATAAATCACTAAATCAAAAACCTAACTCTTCAAGCAAGATTATTTGGCAAGAAACTTTTCACCATGAGTTTTCATCAAGCTTTTTCATAAAAAATTCCAAATTTGGATTTCCCAACTCCATGGTGAAAATAAAAAATTTCTAAGTTAAAGTGAAGCTCTTACGAAGAGAAGATGAAATCTATGGTTTTTGGCCTTTGAATCCTTCTCTTTCGCCCACAATGTGATGCCCTAGACCAAAGTCTTGAGGTAGGTGATGACCCAAGGAGCGAAAATAAAGTTTGTCCATGTGATTATGCGGTTTTCTAGGCAATAAGGCGTGTTCGGACTTTTGGCGCATCATGTGCCATAGCTCAAATTTACTGGATTCAATTTTTTGTGGAAATATGCTCCGTACCGCTTTACGTCAACCTCTATTTGACTCAAATAAAACTTTCTAAGCATAAATAAACATCACATTAACAAAAAGCTTTCACAAACAGCACAAAACTCACATTTATACATAAAATCCAAGCTATTACAAACTAACATTTTTCAAGCCAACAAACATCAAATTCAGTGTTCTAAAGAAAACCAACATCCTAACACTGAAATATAAACATCAAAATTCAAAACATAAACATAGATAATGTTCATTAGAAAGGAATTGCAATCCAACTTTAAAAACTAAAACAAACAATACTAAACAAAATGTTCCATGCATAAATTAAGATCAAACAAGTTCTTCACTATCGTCTTCCTGGATATCTCCTATAGATTGGTAGTGCACATATAGGTTGTAGAAGGGTCGAAACAGAAATTCATCAGTTGAATTTTCCTCCTCAATCTAAGCATGTTTCTTCAACATACGTACCAATCCATCTTCAATACGCCCTGTATGTTCAAAATGTTCATTGAGTCTCCAATCCAAAGGATCCAGCATTTCAGTAATATTTCCAATCACATGCATGAGATTCTGCATGTATTTCTCTATCTTCTTGATCCTCTTTAAAAGTGCACTCGAGTTGTAGTAGGGTTGAACAGGTGATGAATTCTGATATCCTTGATCCATCAGTACATTCATATCATTTTCATCTCCTATTCCAATACAGTTGTAATAAACTTTTAGATCCATCGGCTTTCAAGGAAGAAGCACTTTTTCCCAACTTTCATAAGGTACTTGCGATTGACTGCATAGTAGGAAAATAGTGGATGGATGTCCAAGTCCAGTTGCAGATCCTTTCACAATCAAACCCAAATTCGATTTCAAAATAATAACTCCAACATAAATAGTTTTCTCGGTCTGAATGCAATAATTCAGAATGTCACTCTCCTTAGTTACCTAACTAATTTTCTTGATAGGCAATAATTTTGATGAAATGAAGAAGTGTCAGGATTTTGAAATTGGATTTAAAAATGACGAAAGAAAACTTACATTTCCATCATCTCTGGTCTCCCAATTTGTATCTTCATCCGTAAGGTAGTGGTAGAGTTCATTCATATTCTCTCTTGTTGGGGTAAAATTTGCATAATGATAGATAGACACATTTTTAACCATAAACATCTTGTTTATTCTTGAAGAAGTGAACTGCAAAAACTTTCCTTGCATGTAAATCTTTCCTTGGTTGATCCCATGAAGTTTTGCATAATTTTTTTTTACTACAGGAACAACAACAACGACAGTAGTGTAGCAAAGCACTTCCTAACGCCTTTGTGCAAAAGTCTCTTTTACTCGAGTGTTCTACGTGTTCAATCCTCTATTCACAAATCCCTTTTCTTTGATAAGCCACTTCTTTGCTAGAATTCAATCATGTAATTTCTGCGCATCAAAACTGACAAACTTTCTCTGGTTAAAAATTCCAAATCTATCGGAGTTTTTAGAGTGGGAAGCCATAGGATTTGAAAAGTGGTCTCTTCCCTCATTTTCCCCCTAAAATATGGTTTGGAGTCGGTTTTTAGGAGTTATATGGAGAAGAAACTGCCAAAAACTGCCTGCCATTTGACATGTTTTAAACATTTTTGGACCCACGGCGCATCATTCGTCAGTTCTAAAATTTTTGCCGTTTCAATTTCAATCCATTATATTCTCAATTTTTCTATAAAATTAGACAAATAAAGATGTTTCAAAATATTTTATCAAATATAAGGACTACATAAAGACACAAACATAAATATACATAAAATATTTCAAACAAAATAAACTCAAAAACTAACTAACAACGATACATATTGGTTGCCTTCAACAAAGCGTTTGGTTTAATGTCGTCAGCCTACCATTCCCAGTCTTATTTTGGGTGACCCAACATTACAGTCTCATTAAAAGCTAGTCTTTGGCCATCAAACTATGATTTCAATATGTGCCCATTCACTTTAAATATTCTTCCAGTCTCGGGGTCTTCAATATTAACTGCCCCATAGGGGTAGATTTTTATAACTCTGAATGGCCCTTTCCACCTAGACTTCAATAATTTCAATCTTGTATTCTATAATAAAACTTCCTTTCCAGATCCAAGTTATCTTTTTATTATCTTTCAATCATGCCATTCTTTCATCTTTTCCTAATAAATCCTCGCATTATCGTAAGATTCATTCCAAATTTCCTCAAGATCATTCAATTACAATAATCTTTACTTACCAGCTTCTTTCAAATTGAAATTGAATTTTTTTATCACCCAATAAGCTTTATGCCCCAATTCAACTGTAAAGTGACTAGTCTTCCAAAAAATTAATCTATAAGGGGACTTTCCTTTTGTTGTTTTATAGGCTATCTTGTATGCCCATAATGTAGTATCCAATGTAGTAGACCAATCCATTTTACTACAATTAACACTCTTTTCAAAAATTCTCTTAATTTCAAGATTAGATACTTTTGCTAAACCGCTAGTCTAGGGATGATAAGCAGCTGCAATTTTATGCATTATATTATATTTTTCCACCATCATTTCTAAAATGAGTTCCTTCATCGGTAATGATTACTCTCAGCATTCCATTTATTATAAAAATATTTTTAATTAAAAATTTTGAAACACTCTGAGCATTGCATCGAGGTAAAGTGATTACTTCAATCAATTTTGAAATGTAATCCAATGCAATCAATATGTATATATTTCCGAATGAGGGTATAAATGGTCCCATAAAATCCTATCCCCATGCATCAAAAATTTCAATTTCCAAATTAAAATTTAGAGGCATTTCATCTCTTCTTGAAATATTACGTACTCTCTGACACCGATCACATGTTTTAATATATATATTAACATCTCTAAATAGAGTTGACCAATAAAATCCATATTGTAGAATTTTATGAATAGTTCTATCATTCCTAAAATATCCTTCAAATTTAGAATCATGATATTTTCAATAATTTCATAAATTTCTTTATAAGGCACACATCGTCGCATCATTAAGTCTTTACATTGCTTATATATAAAAGGATCATCCCAAAAATAAGATCTTGCATCATGAATGAATTTCTTTTCCTACTATTTGTTTAATCTGTATGGTAAAATATCACTAAATAATATAATTTACCATATCAGAATACTGAGGTATTTCTCATCCTTTTACAACATAAAGTTGTTCATCAGGAAAAGTTTCATTAATTTTTTTTTCCATGTCAAGCATTTCTTCTTGTTCTAGCCTAGACAAATGATCAACAATTTTATTATCAATCCCTTTCCTATTGATTACCACAAAATCAAACTCTTGCATCAGAAGAACCCATCTAATTAATCATAGTATAGCTTCCTTCTTTTTCATCAAATATTTAATAGCTGAATGGTCAATATGAACAACAAATTTAGCTCTAAATAGATAAGATCAAAACTTATCAAAAGCATAAAAAATAGCTAATAACTCTCTTTCAATGGTAGTGTAACTAATTTGAGCATCATTAAGAGTCTTACTAGTATATTTTTAACTTTAAAAATATGTTGACCTCATTTTTGGTTGAGGTCTAGTCTTTCTGTTTAGTAACCTAAGGTCTAGCCATAGGACTTCATATTGACTATTCTTAGCGAACTAGAAAAGGAACCCTCACAATTAGAAATTCTAAACTCTTCCTTACTCAACTTGAAGTTCCACATATTGGTCCTAACCTCTAGCACTTATTAGGTGAGGTGATTATGGGGAAGCTCAAGGACAGTTCCTATAAGACTGTTTGACCTTAGGGTTGACCATGAGTGTTGGTCTAAAGCTAAGGCACTCACTTCACTCACAATCACTCGCTACCCTGAACCCAAAATTTCCTGACTTTGGTCTCTTGAGCCTTTGGGAAACTCATGTTGATGGTCCCCTAAACCTACTAACCCTAGGCTAGGGTTTAGCTAAGACCAGTACATAGAGGACCCAAATGGGGTTTCCATTGTTCCATAGCTTATTTTTGGTGGTTAGTTCCCCAATTTTTCCTAAAATACTCAGCCTCGCCTTTTGTCCCTAAACCTACCCAAATTACCTAAGTACCCTTGAAACTCTAAATTTGGTCAAAATTCCTAAATTTATCCAAAATACCCAAATTTGTGCAAAAAATCATCTCAAACCTTTTGAGAGTACCCAAATTACCCAAAATTGCCAAATTACCAAAATACCCCTCCTTAGCCAAAAAATCTTATCCAAAATACCCAAATTTGTGCAAAAAATCATCTCAAACCTTTTGAGAGTACCCAAATTACCCAAAATTACCAAATTACCAAAATACCCCTCCTTAGCCAAAAAATCAAAAAATTCCAAAAAAATCCCAAAAATTCCCAAAATATTTCAAATATTGCCATGTTAATTTTTTTCAACTACCACATGACCCAATTTGGCCAATTTGACCATCATTGATTAAAAACCCCAAATTGCCTTTAAAGGCTCAAATTTCCCCAAATTCAACTCAAATGTCCATCAATTTGATCCCAATATCCCAAAATTTCAATTCCAACTACAAATTCACTCTCAATGTGACCAAAATAAGCCAAATCCAAGCTCAATTGGCCATGCTTTGAGCCCCATTTTGATATAGGTCAAAACCCCAATTTTGGGCACATGACATAATCTCACCAAATTGAATCCATAGCCCCTTCAATTGGCCATGTTTTATGTTTAAAACTCTTTATAACATTCCTACACATCAAAATTGACCATCCATTGGTTTTTGAAGTCTCAATTTCATTTAATTTCAACCTAGGTAAAAAGCCCTAAATTTTGCCCCAAATTGGCTCTGCCTCTAAATTTCACCAAATTGATTGCCTTAGCTCCAAAATTTCCCTTCCATTACTTCATGAAAAATCCTTATAACATCTCACTTGATAATTTGAACCATTTAATTGAGCCAAATTCCAAGTTTAGAAATAACCGAAAGCTCAATACAAGTTTCTAAACCACTAGTTGTAGCGCTCTTAGCTATACTTTGTGCATGATGAACTATAAGGGCACCAACTTCTATTGCTTTCATGATCTGCATGCAATAGTTCAATACAACTTTATCCTTTGTTACATTGGCTAGATGATTTGTTGGTAGTAATCTAACAAAAATGAAGTAGTTTCACACCTTTGACTGAATAGTCAACACAGAATCGGAGAAGTTAACTTTCTAAGTATTTTTAGTTCTCCATTCTCCTCTTCCATCAGTAAGATAGGCAATCACTTCATCCAGTGATGAATCAGTCATCACGAATGCAACATATTATGAAAAGCATTGATTCTTTCTCCAGTAAATTTAACTTGATTACCTCTAACATGGATGTGATCATCATCAGTGAACCTCAAGTTGGCATAAAACTCATGAATCATTCGTACAATCTCTACTACAGTGAAGTAGCAAAACTTTTCTGAATTTCTGGAAATGATCAACTTCTTTATCTCGCTACCCGAGTTAGCAAATGCCCATTCTTTAATCAATCTTCTTGATTTTATTTGAGTGTTATAACTATGTTGGGCCTTGAATTTAACAAATCTTTATGTATCAAAATCATTTGAAAACTTTCCTCTCTTTACTCGTGGAGCAGTTGGAAGTTCGTTGAAAATCCAAATAAATTCCAAATAAATTACAAAATCAAAAATCTAACTCCGCAAGTAAGATTATTTGGTAAGAAACTTTTCACCATGAGTTTCTTCAAGCTTTTTCATCAAAAATCCCAAATTTTGGATTTTCTATAATGTAGAAAAAATTCATGGTGAAAATTAAAAATTTCTAAGTTAAAGAGAAGCTCTTACAAAGAGAAGATGAAATCTAAGATTTTTTGCCTCCAAAATCTTCTCTATCGCACTCAATGCAAAGGCCTAGGTCAAGGTTTAGAGGTAGGAGATGACCCAAGCAGTAAAAAAGAAGTTTTACTGTGCGATTACATGGTTTTTTAAGAAATTTGGTGTTTTCAGGAATTTGGTGCATCATGCGCCAAATCTCTGTAAATTGGTGCATCATGCGCCAATTTGGCGCATCTTGCGTCAACACCTTAATTTTTCTGGATTTCATTTTCTGTGAAAATCTGCTCCGTATCGCTTTACGTCTACCTCTAATTAACTCAAATGAACCCTTATTAGCATAATTAAACATTACTGTCAGATCCATCTTTCACAAACAACACAAAACTCACTTTTATATATAAAATATGCTTTATTACAAACTAACATTTATAAAGCCAACAAACATCTATTTCAGTGTTTAAAGAAAACCAAAACATCCTAACACTAAAATCTAAACATAAAAAATACTAAACACAAACATCAATATAGTTCAATAATAAAAGTAAATGTAATCCAACATAACAAAAAACAAAAATAATTAGTACTAAACAAAATGTTTCGTGCATATATTAGTTCAAACATCTTCCTCACTCTCGTTCTCCTGGATATCTCCTATAGATTGGTAGTGCACATAAGTTTTAGAAAGGGTCGATAAGGAAATTAATTAGTTGAATCCCTCCAATCCAAGCATATTTCTTGAACATACGTACCAAACCATCTTCAATACGACTAGTAGCTCAAAATGTTCTTTTAAGTCTCCAATCCAAGTGATCCAATATTTCAGAAATATTCCCAATTGCATGCATAAGGTTCTGTACCTCTTTTTCTATTTTCTTGATCCTTTTCAAAAGTACGTTAGAACTGAAGTAAGGCTGAATAGGTGATGAATTATGGGATGCTTGATCCATCAGTATATTCATATCATTTTCATCTCCCATTCCAATAAAATTACTATAGACCTCTGAATCCATTGGCTTCCAAGGAAGAAGCACTTTTCCCAACTCTCATAAGGTACTTGTGATTGACTGCATCGTAGGAAAATATTGGATGGATGTCTAAGCCTAATTACAGATCCATTAACAATCAAACCTAAAACCAATTTCACAATGATTGCTCCAATATCAATAAATTTTTTGGCTTAAATACAGAAATTCAGATTGACACTCTCCTTAGTTACCTTACTAATTTTCATTCTAGGCAGTAATTTTAATGCAAAAAAGAAGTGTCATGCATTAGAAGCAGGATTTAATAATGATGAAAAAAAACTTATATTTCCATCATCTCTGACCTCCCAATTTGCATTTTCATCTGTAAGGTAACGATAAAGTTCATTCATACTATCTCTTGTAGGGTTAAAATTTACGTAATGACAGATAGACACATTTTCAATTATAAACATATTGTTTATTATTGAAGGAGTGAATTACAAAAATTTGTCTTACACATAGACTATTCCTTGGTTGATTCCATGCAGATTTGCATAAAACTCTTTCACCACAGAGACGACTATGGCAGCAGTAGTGTAACAAAGCACTTCCTAACGTCTCTGCATAATAATCTCTTCAATTTGAGTACTCGTTGTATTGAATCCTCGATTCACAAACCCCTTTTCTTTGATTAGCCTCTTCTTTACTAGAACACGATCATGCAACTTCTACGCATCGAAACTGATGAACTTTCTCCAGTTGTAAATTCCAAATCTAGCAAAATTTTTAGAGTAGGATGTCATTGAACATGAAATCTAGTGACTCTTCCCTCATTTTCCCTTCTAAAATTGACTTTAGAATCAATTTTTGGGAGTTATAAGGAGAAGAACCCCCTAACAAATGCCTTTTGAAACATTTTAAGTCATTTCCATTGTTGTGGCGCATCATGCGTCAATTTTGCTGCATCAAGCGCCATCTCTTTGGAATTTAGTGCATCACGCACCAATCTAGCGCATCATGCACTAGTTCCAAAAAATTTGCATTTTTGATTTCGATAAAAAATATCAATTCTTCCATAAAATTAGGTAAATAAAGATGTTTTTAAATATAAAGATTCTATGAAAACACAAATATAAATATATGTAAAGATTCCAAACAAGAACTTAAAATCAAAATAAACAACAATAAGTATAGGTTGCCTCCCACAAAGCACTTGGTTTAATGTCGTCAACCCAACATTCCCAGTCTTTATTCTGGGTGAACCAACATTACAGTAACTTTAAAATCTAGTCTTTGACCATCAAAATATGGTTTTAATTTGTGTCCATTTACTTTAAATTTCCTTCCAGTTTTAGGATCTTCAAAATTAACAGCTCCATAGGGATAAACTTTTACAACTTTGGATGGCCCTTTCCACCTAGGTTTCAATTTTCCAAGAAATAATTTCAATCTTGTATTGTATAATAAAACATTTTGTTCAAGTTTAAATTCTTTTTAAAATATCTTCTGATCATGTCATTCTTTCCTTATAAATCCTAGCATTATCGTAAGGTTCATTCCTAATTTCTTCAAGCTCATTCAATTGCAAAAATCTTTTCCCAGTAGCTTCTTTAAAATTGAAATTGAATTCCTTTATAACACAATAAGCTTTATGCTCCAATTCTACCGACAAGTGACAAGTCTTCCCAAAAATTAATCTATAAGGGGACAAACCTATAGGTGTCTTATAAGTTGTCTTATATGTTCATAATGCAGTATCTAATCTAACAAACCAATCCATTTTACTAGGATTTACACTTTTTTCCATAATTCTCTTAATTTCAGGATTAGATACTTTTGTTAAACCACTAGTTTGGGGATGATAAGCAGTTGTAATTTTATGTATTATACTATATCTTCCTACCAATCTTGCAATTGTTGCATTTATAAAATGAGATCATCCATCGGTAATGATTACTCTAGGCATTTTATATCTTGTAAAAATATTTTTCATTAAAATTTTTGAAACGCTCCAAGCATCACATCGAGGTAAAGTGATCTCTTCAATCCATTTTGAAACATAATACACTGCAATCAATATATATATATATATGAATGAAGGTATAAATGGTCCCATAAAATCCAATCCCGATGCATCCCGATGCATCAAAAATTTTAATTTGCAAATTAAAATCTAGAGGCATTTCATCTCTTCTCGAAATAATACTTACTGTCTGACATTAATCTCATGTTCATATATATATATATATATTAACATCTCTATATTGAATAGGTCAATAAAATCCAGATTGTAAAATTTTATGTTTGGTTCTATCATTCCTAAAATGTCTTCCAAATTCAAAATATGACATTTTTGGTTAATTTCTTGAATTTCTTTGTAAGGCACACATCGTCTCATTACTAAATCTTTGCATTGTTTATATAAATAAGGGTCATCAAAAAAATAAAACTTTGCATCATGAATGAATTTATTTTCTTATTATTTTGTTAATCCATACAGCAAAATACCACTAACAATATAGATTACAATATGAGCATACCAAGTTATTTCACATCCTTTTACAGAATAAAGTTGTTCATCAAGAAAAATTTATTAATTTCTTTTTCCATGTCAAATATTTCTTCATGTTCTAGCCTAGATAGATGATCGGAAATTTGATTAGCAGCCCCTTTCCTATCGACTACTACAAAATTAAACTCTTGCATCAGAAGTACCCATCTAATTAGTTTTTGTTTAGCATCTTTCTTTTGCATCAAATATTTAATAGTCAAATGGTCAGTATGCACAACACATTTAGCTCTAATCTGATATGATCTAAACTTATCAAAAGCATATACAATGGCTAATAATTCTCTTTCAGTGGTGGTGTAGTTAATCCGAGCATCATTAAGTGTTTTACTAGCATAGTATATAACTTTAAATATTTTATCATATATTTGCCTTAATACAACTCCAATTGCATAATCAGTTGCATCACACATTGATTTAAAATGTTTCTCCCAATGAGGTGAAACAATTATAGGAGCAGTGATCAATTTTTCCTTTAAAGTCTCAAAGGCTTTAAGGCAATCTTGGTTGAAATCAAAATTTGTATCTTTTTCCAGAAGTTGTCATAAAGGTTTAATAATTTTTGAAAAATCTTTAATATATTGCCTGTAAAATCCAGCATGTCTTAAAAAGCTGCTAACTCCTCTTACATTAGTAGGTGGAGGTAAGTTTGATATAACTTGAATTTTGTAGGATCTACTTCCATGTCATTTTCTGAAATTTTATGCCCAAGCACAATTCCTCCTACAACCATAAATTGACATTTTTCCCAATATAATACAAGATTAGTCTTTTAACAATGTTCAAGAACTTTCTCTAAATGATTTAGACATATTTCAAATGAAGTTCCAAACAAAGAAAAATTGTCCATAAAGACTTCAATCCTTTTTTCAATTAAATCACTGAAAATTTACATCATATATCTTTGAAATGTTGCATGTGCATTACATAATCCAATGGGCATTCGTCGAAAAGCAAAAGTTTTATAAGGACTAGTAAGTGTCGTTTTCTCCTGATCTTTTGGAGCTTTAAGTATTTGATGATAACCAGCATATCCATCTAGAAAAAAAATATTTGTGCCCAGCCAGCTTATCCAACATCTGCTCCAAAAAAGGTAAGGAAAAATGATCCTTTCTGGTGGCAGTATTTAATTTTCTATAATCTATGCAGATTCGCCATCTAGTGACTTGTCTTGTTGATTTTAATTCATTATTCTCATTCATCACTACAATCACTCCTCCTTTCTTTGGAACACAGTGAATTGGACTCACCCAAGCACTGTCTGAAATAGGATATATTATTCTAGCATCTAACCATTTTAAAATTTTTTTTTTAACAACTTCATTCATCATAGGATTTAATCTTCTTTAAGGATCAGCTCTTGGTTCATGTTGATCTTCCATTAAAATTCTATGCATACAAATTGAAGGATTGATTCCTTTAATTTCAACTAATGTCCATTCAAAGGCATTTTAATATCTTTTTAAAGTTTCCAACAACTGTTGTTCTTGCTCATCAGTTAATTCTGATGAAACTATAACAAATAATGTAGACAAATCTCTTAAGAATGTATACTTCAAATGTGTAGGAAGTATTTTTCAGTTCTACTTAAGGAGGTTTCTCAATATATGAAATTAAATTCTTATTACTTTTGTAGGGTCTAGCATTTCGAATTTTTCCTGAACGTAATCTAAATCTTTTTTACTCACTTCCGTATGTTCATCTTGAATTTTATCCTCATCTTGATATTCCATATATTCCTTTCCAAATTCCTTTTAAAATGTCTTTTTGAAATATTCATGGCTTAGATATTCATTAATATCAATTCTAAAGCATTCAATGTCTTGCTCTTTTTGTATGTTATCTCATTGATTTTGCAATATTAAATGTAACCTCTTGATCACTGACTCTCGTAGTTACTTCTCCTTTATGTACATCTATCAAGGCTCTTATAGTGGCTAGCTATCAAGGCTCTTATAGTGGCTAGGAAGGGTCTTCCTAAAATGATAGGAATTTATTTATCTTCCTCCATATCTAATACAATAAAGTCCATGGGATCGATAAATTTATCAACTTTTACCAAAACTTCTTCTATAACTCCTTTAGGATAGGTAATCAAACGATCAGCTACCTGAAGAGTTACACTTGTAGGTGAAATATCTCTTAAGCCCAACCTTCTAAAAATTGAAAACGACATAAGATTAATACTGGCTCCTAAATCACATAAAGTTTTTTTCAAACAATCTTTCTCCAATAGCACAAGGAATTGTAAAACTTTTAGGATCTTTAAGTTTTACAAGAAGCTTTTTTCTGAATTATAGTGCTACACTCTTCACTGGGTGCAGCAATCTCGTTATCTACAAACTTCCTTTTCTTAGTAAGTATATCCTTCATGAACTTCACATAGCTTGGCATTTGTTCTAAAGCTTCAACAAATGGAACGTTTATCGTTAATTTCCTTAATATTTTTTAAAATTTTGAAAATTGGTTATCTTTATTTTTCTACTTCAATCTTTGAGGAAATGGATATGGTGGTATTTCTATAGTGATTTTCATTGGTTTAATTGGATATTCTGACTCAAAATAAAAATCATCACAAGATTTTTCATTTTCCACCTCACCTTTTTCAACTTCAACTTCTTTTTGAACTATATTTTCTAATTCTTTTCCACTTCTAAGTTGAATAGCCTTAATTTTTTTCTTTAGGATTTACTTCAACATTACTAGACAATGTTCCTGGAGGTTTATCGCTAAGTGTGGTAGCAATACATCCCAATTGATTTTCCATGTTTTTAATTACAGCTCCTTGACTTTGTAATTGACTCCCCGTTTGTAATATCAATTCTTCCATTGACAAAGTTTTCTCCTTACTCTGCAAATTATTAAAACCTGGAGGGTAATAAGGTTTATAAGTTGGATTTTCTAGATTGTTAGTTAGAGTTTCCTAATGGGTTTGCAGTGTTGTTTCCCCATTGCAGATTTGAAGCATTAGAATTGTTGCTACTCCAACTAAAATTTGGATGATTCTTCCAATTGAGATAATAATAATTGGCATAAGGGATTATTAGAACAATTATTTATTACATTTAAGGTCTCTTAAGAAGATTTAGATTCAATAATTTGTCTCAATGAGTTTTCCTCAAGCATAGTTGATGTCTGAGAATAATTCATTCTATATTTATCTATCTTCTTCGATATAATAAATATTTGTGCAGCTAACATAGATATTGCATCAGAATCATGAATACATGCTACTCTTTTTGGATTTAACCTTTTAGATGGTCATTAAAAATTATTAGTAGCCTTCTCTTCAATTAAAGAATATGCTTAATGATCCACCAACAACAGCGTCAATTATCGATCTAAGAGATCCAACCAATTCATTATAAAAAGTTTGAATTATTAATTAAAGTGGTAATGCATGGAGTGGACACTTTCTAAAAAGATCTTTAAATCTTTCACAGGCTTCATAAATTGATTTCCCTTAAAACTGACAAAAAAATGTAATATGATTTCTAAGCTTAGCAGTTTTTGAAGGTGGGAAATATTTAGATAAAACTTTTTGTGATAAATCTCCCCAATTTCTGATTATCCAGCTGCTAACGAATTTAACTACATCTTAGCTTTATCCCTTAATGAAAAAGGAAAAAATTCTAAGTTTGGCGGCATCATTCAACACTCCATATTTAAATGTACCACAGAATTCTAGAAAACTAGTGTCGGCGCTATTTTGGTTTGGGGAGTTGCCCATAAAAAGCTGTCGATCACCAGAATCAAAATCCCGTCGCCCTCTTTGGAAGGACATTTTAATTTATATATGAAATTAAATTGACCCCATATTTTTCATAGTTTAAATGAAAGAGCGTTATACCTCAAACACTGTATCTATCCTGAATGATTAACACAAGACTTGAGGATGAGACTCGATCAAATAAACTAAAACATATATGAAATTCGTTTGGTCTGTGGAACCATTTTTATTTGCCGACAATTTATCCTATTTAATTTAATAAATTAAATAGGGTTTATGTTAAGCTGGGTTCAGACGAAATTCCTATAAGGGCAAGCCCTTATAGTTAATTACATCTTGAATGACCGAAGTCACGTAAGAAAACTTTTAATAAAAATCAGGGAATATTATCTTCAAGGAGTTCAAAAAGATAGGACTTTTCAACGATATCGGACAAAGTGGTGTGTCATGGGATTGACTCAAATTTGGAGCATTTTGTTTTTAGAATCCAAAGGAGGAAGAACTAGGGATGTCATAGATCTGGAGGAGAACCTAGGTGACTTCCCAGTCTATCTTATGGTTTAGCTTCAATTTTAAGAGAAAATATTTAATTATTTCATCCTGCCAATTTTATTTAATTATGGCTTACATTCATGTGAAACGGTCACACAAATAGCTTGAAAGATGCGAGGATTTAGGTTGTGATGAGCGATAACCTCAAAATCCTAGGATGAGTTAAAGCTTATATTACACAACATGATTGTGCAAAGGCCTAAAGATGAGGTGAGAATTTATGTTGCTTAAGCAAACAACCTCGAAGTCCTATGGCTTTGTTGTTTAATTCTAAGGAAAGGAAATTGGTTTAGTTGGGGAAGACGTGTTTTGCTGTTGAAGATGGTTGTGATGCCCATCATGCTAGCTCCAAGCTCCTTGTCGCAATGAGTTTAAGTTTTCTAGGGTGTTCAGATTTGATGTCAAATCAGGTGGCCCTATAGTTGTAGTTCTTTAAATTTTAAGGGGGATGTTAGAGTTGATTAGAGCGGCACCGGTTAGGATCCTATGATTCCATCGTTCCACACCACTATTTTCTATTGGATTCTTTTAGTCCAAATGATTTTACTAAACTCAACTTAATGAGTTCCATAATTTCATTTAGACAGTGGGAAGCCTCATTAGCAATCGTAGGTTACCTCCTCCTTGGGATTCTCGATCATCCAATTGAAAAATCTTAATTTAGTTGTAGTTGTTATTTTGTGTGATTTTTGTGATTAAATTTTGAGTTGTTTTATATTTTGAATGTTGTGGAGGTGATTTTTATCATGATTTATTTTAATTTTGGTTTTGGTTTTGGTTTTGGTTTTGGTTTTGGTTTTGGTTTTGTGACTATCCTAACAGTTTTAGTTTTCATGCAGGGTGACATTGTTGTATAGCATGCAAGTTTGTGTTTTATTCATACATGCAGGTAAGTAAGCTCCAATGTGGAAAGCTTAAGAAAATACAATGTTGTAAACTATAAAAGTTTACCTAGCGAGCTTCTCGTTCTACCACCTGAAACTCAAAATGCATGTTATAGCATTTTATGTAAAGCAGAAAAAGAAAGGTTTTAATGATCTACCCAACCCTAGGTCATATCTTGGTGGATCCCTATTAATTTGATTAAAGGATGATTTTTGTTAAGTAAATCATATTAAGTTTAGTAGACCTCCGAGGTATCTAACAGATCTGGAGAAAGAAGTAGATCTATGCTTCTCTCTCACTGCCTAGTGAAAAGCCTCGAGCTCATTTAAACTTATTATGTTGCTTAATAATTCATCTTATGAATAGCTTTCATGCTCAGTGAACATTGATGTTTCAATTATCTCTAAGAGTAAGGCAATTATCATTTGCCATTTAATTTGGATGTTATGTGGGTGAATATCCTTAAAGGGGGCAAGTTAGCGTTATTGAAACACTTAGCCAATTTGAGTTCTAACAGGCTTATGGTGTTCAAAGGTGTTTACTTTAGATTCATTCTTCTAATTCTTATTTGATCAAATTTGATTTTAGCTTAAGTCACCACTATGCTCTTTAGACCTAGGTAGATGTCTTGATTATTTTGAAAGAAGTTGCATTTTTAAGTGATAATAATTATTCATTTTCAAAGCACTTAAATGTCATTTTAACACCAAGAAGGGGTATTAAATTAGTGAGTTATCAACTTCCAAAGTCATACCCCTAAGTTTAAGATTATTTAATTTAATAGACTTCTAAATTTTAATAATTTAAAGAATTACAAATTTATCCCATGATTATGGAAAGAGTGAGGTTAGTTTCTACCAATTAATCCCCTTGTATTTAAATCATCCAAATAAGTTAGTTAAAATCAGAGGTTACCCTTTTCCCTCCTTCAATTAAGCCTAAATCTTAATTAAGGCTAAATTTCCAATATTGCATTTTTGCCCCTAAGGCTCTATTATTTCGTAATTTGTCAAATTCAATCCAAATGAATTTAGAATTTTTATCCCATCACGCTCATGGGTCAATTAAGACATCAGAGGAGAAATGTGATTTTTCAAAATTTAATTTAATTTACATATTTATTTTAATGCAAAAATAGTACTTTTCAAAGAAAATTCCATAACTTGAACAAGGCAAAATCTAATCCCCTGAAGTTTTTACTGGAGATAGACTAATACTAGAGGAGCATTGGGGCCAAATTTCATGATCTATGGAGTTATATTTGAATTTTAAGAATTATTTTAAATTCTAGAGTATTTATTAATTACAAAATATTTTAAATGTGGAAAATTAAGTTTTATATTTTTATTAAATGTTCTTGAAGTCAAGAAAATTGGAAAAGCAAATTTCACATTTTCCTAATTTTTCTTTGAATTGTTAGAATTATTTTAGTGAAAAATCCATTTTTAGCCTTTTAAAAAATTATCTTAAGCTTCAAAATTCAATATCTTCACTTAAAAAATTAGGAAAAATATTAGAATTGTTCCTAAGTGCTTAGGAAACAATTTAGAATATTTCTAAGAATTTTATTATTTCTTTTTTTTATCATTTTTTAATTATTTAAATACTAAAAATAGGCTAAAAATGATGTTTTTATTTTAATTACCATTTTTTTAGAAAATTCTTCTGATCACAGAGAGCTCAAAAAACTAATTTTTATAATACTTTGAGTTATATTTTAATCATTAAAAATCATTTTAGTGTTAAAAATGACATTCAACTTGGAAATTCAATTTGAATTATCAAATGAGCTCCAAATGTTTTGAAATTTTTATGAGGAGTTCTTTGAACCTTAAATCACAGTAGAGATTAAAAATTTAGTCATTTAGATGTTTGTATTTTTCAAAATTAAATTTCTTTGTGTTTTAGGGTTGGTGGAGCTTAAGTGCATTCTCAATGACTTAACCCATGAAATATTTTCCAAAGAGTTCTCTAGTCATGACAAATCTTTTAAAATTTTCTTATAATTTTCTAAGAAACATGCTAATTATTATGATAAATTTATGCAAATAATTAACATAAACTTGGAAAATATGGATCTCTGTCTAGAGATATCCTCTGACTTTGAAAATATTAGAGGGTGTTCCCTAAGATAGAGGCAACAACATGCTAAAATTTCAAGTCATGATGAAATGTCTACATGCATGGAAAACTAAAAGACTCAAAATAGTGTTTAATTAATTAAGTATAAATGTGCATCAAATAAATTTCAAACTATTTCCACATTGTTCTCCTCTATTCACTGAGCAAGAGGGTATTTTTTATTTTATTTTTGTGATTTTTCTACAGTAAGATATGGATTTTTAAAGTTATGGAGCATTTTCTAAATTATTTAAATCCCTATTTATCTATTTAAATGCAAGGTACCATGTCAACCTACAGTGGCTCCAAAACTGCACGCGGCACCTTCTAATTCGGCGCTGCCATCCACTTCAGCAATCGGACAGCCCCCCGTCATCGTCCCCAATGCCTTAGCCCGAGAACCGTTCCTTTTCAAAGCTTGATATCTCTCTTATTTCTTAACCAAATTGATTGAATTTTTTTTCAAAATGCTCGTGTTAATTAGTAGAACATATTCATATGGTAATTGAGCCATTACATTAGTTCTAATCAAATGGACAATCAAAAGAGGCTCTGGAGGAGAAGTTCATTACCTTTGCTCTAAAAAGGGAAGCTACGATCAGAGGTGCTCGGCACATTCATGGAGGTCCAAGGAGGCTATAGATTAAGCCTCTTACTATGGTGAAAGGCCTGGGTATGAATTTTCCAAGCTCGATTTCAGGTGTTGGTCAAGAGCTATGCTAGGGGCTCTATATGAGGGGAATTTGATGAGGCTTCTTCTTCTTTCACTGTGGTGATGGTGTGGGTGAGTTTAATTGAAGTTTGATGAACTGTGGAGCTATGGGGAGTTTTGTCCTGGTTTTTGGTAGAATTTTGAGCTTAAAATTGAGTTTTCACATTGGGATTCAGTGGGGGGAAAAATGGTTGACTTAAGCTGAGGAGGTCTCAAAGAGTCTCTGGGAGCAATTTGGAGGGCTCTTTCTGAGAGATTTTTAGCACCACTTCATGTTCATGGAGGTGAGATTTTTATAAAAAATGGCTTAAGGTTGCTACCATGGTCAATTAGGGGGTGAAAAGTGATTCTTAGGTGGAGGGCAGAGAAGCTATAACATTTAATTTAGATGAAGTAGCCTCTAGGTTTAAATTGGATTTTGATTTTTGGGGGTGGCTCACAGTTTTGGTGTTTTCCAACCACTAGGCTAGTTGACCAGGCCAGGGGAGGTAGCTAGGAGGTCAGATGAGCCAGAGAAATATGTCACAACAATTAATTGGGTTGGTGTCTAGTTTTGGCAAAAATATCCTGTCTTAAGTAAATATGGAATCAAATCCCTTGATTTAGGCATCTTTTGGTCCATGGCTTGGCTTGGGTGGTTCCATGGGGTTTAGCCTGGTCAATTAGGTTCAAAATTTGGCTATGGTGGTCCTTGGTTGGCCAATTTGGCTATGTTAGGTCAATTTTGGTGAAGGGGCCCATGTGGGTGCAAGTGACAAAAACATGGGTTTGGGATAGGATAGCCAAGTTAATTTGCCCAATTGATTGATGTATTTGAAGTATATGATTGTAATGAACATTTTTTGTGAAGGATTTAAGGAATTTCAGTTCAATTAGAGGGTTAATTTGAAGGATTTTGGATTTTTGGTTATTTTGGACATGTTGGGCTAGGTTTGGGCCTAAATTAGATTAGTTTTGGGATAAGTCCAATTTGATTGTTGAAAATGGTCTATAAAAATGTCATGAAAAGTTTTCAGCATAAATTGGGTGCCAATTTTGGGGTTAAGGCAATCAATTTAGTGAAATTCGGAGGCATAGCCAATTTGGGGCAAAATTTGGGTCTTTTAATTTAGGTTAAAATTAAATGAAATTGAGGCTTTAACAAGGCCAATTGAAGGTTAAGTTTGATTTTTATGAATTTTATGAAGATTTTTTAACAAAAATTGTGGTAAATTAAGTGGGCTATGGGTTTAATTGAGTGAGATTAGGTCATGTGGCCAAAATTAGGGCTTTGACCTAAATAAAACTTGAGCTTAAATAATGGGCCAACTGAGCTTGGATTTTGTTTAAGTTGGTCACATGGAAGGTAAATTTAAGTTTAGGATTGAAATTTGGAGAAATTGGGACCAATTTTATGGACATTATAGGTGGATTTGGGGAGATTGGGCCTTTTAAGAGAAATTTGGGGCTTTGGACAAAGATGGTCAAATTGGCCAAACTGGTTCATGAGATAGTTGATAAAAATGAAATTATGAATATTTGGAAGGTTTTGGGAGTTTTTGGGATTTTTCGAAATTTTTGAAATTTTGGGAAAAGGAGGGGCATTTTGGTAATTTGGCAATTTTTGGTGATTTTAGGTAATTTGGATATTTTCAAAAGGTTTTAAATGAATTTTGAACAAATTTGGGTATTTTAGGTAAATTTGGAAATTTTGGCCAAATTTAAGATTTTAAGAGTATCTAGGTAATTTGGGAGAGTTTAGAGGCACAAGGCCAAGTTGGGTATCTTTGGTAGAATTTGGGAGCTAACCACCATAAATAAGCCATGGACCAATGGAAACACCATTTGGGTCCTCTATGTACTGGTCTTAGCTAAACCCTAGCCTAGAGCCAGAGGGTTTAGGGGACCATCTACATGAGTCTCCCAAAGGATTAAGGGATCAAAGTCAAGGAATTTTAGGTTTAGGGTATTGAGTGATTGTGAGTGATGTGATTGTAGTGAGTGCCTTAGCTCTAGAACAACACCCAGGGTCAATCCTATGGTCAAACTGTCCTATGGGAACTCCCCTTGAGCTCCCCCATAATGACCCCATCTACTAAGTGCTAGAGGTAATGACCACTATGTGGAACTTCAAGTTAAGTAAAGAGGAGTTTGGGATTTCTAATGGTGAGGGTTCCTTTTCTAGTTTTCTAGGAATAGTCAACAGGAAAGTTCTATGGCTAGACCCTAGGCTACTAAAGAGGAAAACTAGACCTCAACCAAAAGTGAGGTCAACAACTAGCAAGGTGTAAATTAAGATCTTCATTTGGTGTTCCCCTAAACTAATTGTTTTGAACCATTTGGAAAATAACAGGTTTAAGCTCAAATGAATTGGCAACTAAAACTGCGTTTTGTATACTTAAATGAATCTCATATGTTGTAGGATTATCATAATCTCTTACCTATCTCTGATGATATTCATTTTCATTTCTAGCATTACTCAAATTGCAAGCCATTTTTCTAATATGGTCTGTCTTTTTTTCAAACTTTCTAATTGTTCTTTCTAACTTAGATTCATAAGGTACAAAATTTTCAGATCTTACACTACACATAAACAGACACAACAAATAATTTAAAAATAATCAAACACACTTAAATAACAAACAATTCAAACTAAACTACAAAGACTCTTTTTTTTAGTTTTTAAAATAAGAATACTATAAATTATTAAATAATTTACTACTACTTTCCGTTACTTCCCCAACAACGGCGCCAAAAACATGATGCGGTATGGATTAGTGTGTTAATTTTGCTAATATTTTGCAATATTACAAAATAACCACAACATATAAAATAGCAAATATGCAAATTAATCCAACAAAATAGCTTCAATTAAAATAGTTTTATCTTTTAAAAATCTTTAAACTGTCAAATCCCCTTTAAAAATAACACAAGTATAGATATCACTCAAGTAATAAAGGGCTCTAATGAAGTCCTAGATATCAATCCCACAAAGAAGTTGGAAATGCTTGTAAATAAGTTTTTAAGATTATAAAGTAAAGAAAAATTTTAAAATACAAAAAGTAAAGTGCAAAGTTTAAATATTAAGTAACAAGAGAATGTTAATTAAAATGCAGTTGAAAGAGTAAGTTAACTAAATTAAATGCTAAACTTTCAAAAGTAAATTTATGAAAATTAAAACTAAGATGTTTTTATGGAAAGTTCAAATTTAAGAAAGCATATTTCCTCTTTACAATGAGTATATGGATTGTAAAGAAAATAAAATCATTTGAATATATATATATATAAATTGTTTTGTGCCAAATAGGAGCAGTCCAATTATTTACCCTCTTCCGAGTGCATAAAGAACATTGTCTAATTCAAAGTTTGGTCCCTGATTCCGTGGTTAGGCTGGGAGGATACCGGCTGCCACTCCAGAGCTCCCACTACTCCCTCCCCTGAGGGCTAACAATCTCGCATCAGTTTCCAATCAATTGGATCAAATTGAGGATTTTAATTTTTCACCTTAAAATCACCATTTATGTATCCAACAAAGCATATCTCCTTATTTATTTACACCCGACTCCATGAAATGAAATGCTCTCCCATGAAATCAAGTGTGATTCTCCCCATGTTGTAAAAATCATAGCTCTTTCGGAACATATGTTTCTCAACACATTTTAACAATTCAATTGGCAAGATAAAAAAGAAATGAAGATCAAAGTTCAAATCATCATAAGTTCTTGACATTAAAAACCATTTAAAAAAAATTAATTCTTCATAAAATCATAGCTCAAAGTAGAGAGAAGGATAAATAATACTACTCAGAATTCATGAGAAAGATACGACAAAACACAGATTTCATATACAAAAACAAGTTTACAAAACAAAATAAATAAAAGACACATCTCACAATCCTTCCCAAGAAAACCCCTATAAGTTCTCTCAAAGCCTTTGTTTCTTTACAAGCACTCTCAATTCTCTCTTAGAAGTGTAATGAAGATGAAATCTGTCACCTTCCCTCTCCTCTTACATTCCTTGAAGAAAATCTCCCAACCCTTGACTTTCTCTCTCTCTCGAATCTCCTTCTTCATGCTACACACCTCACGCCCAAAACTCCTCTCTCTTCAAGCCTTAGACTTCCCTCTCTTTTATCAAAGGTTGCCTCCCTCCAAAAAGAATTCAAAATTTCCCCCAAAATTTTGTCCAAAAATCAACTCTTTTGAATTCAAAATACATGTCACTTGATCCATGAGACATATCCCTTCATAAAAGAACCTTACAAAGTGTTTAGATGCATTGAATTCCTCCAAGGGGTGTTTAGTTTAAGTGCCCTTTGAAAATTTGTCCAAAATTCATCTCAATCCGCCTTAATCCGCGAAAAGTCTTACTTAGCGCATCTGACACCAAATATGGTGCATCATGTGCCACCTCTCTGTCTTATGACGCACTGGAGCCAATATGGCGCATCATGCGCCAGTTTGCTGAAGATCGCGTAGCTCTGGGTTTTGGCAAATCTGGCACCAATTCGGCACATCTGGAGCCAAATCGGAGCATCATGGGCCAATCTGGCGCATCATGCCCCAAAATTCGAAACTTCACTATTTTGATTCCAAATTTTGTCATTTTTGCTACTTTTGCTCAAAATGCCTAAAATTGATATACCTGCAACAAAAATATGAAAATACACTTCTTTGAAGTGTAATATCACAAAAAATAAACATAAAGTATATACTTAAAACAATATATTATTTCGGTATATCATCCCCAAAAATCCCCAAAATTACCAAAATACCCTTCATACCCCGAAAATTTCCAAAATCTCTAAAATCACTCCAAATGTCCCCAAAATCCATTTGAACCACTCCATTGAGCCCAATTTGACTAAATTGGCCCATTTTGACCAAAATCCCCAAATTGCCCCCTAAATGCCTAAATTCCATAATTTACCCCCAATTTCCACCAAATTGATCCCAAATTTCCTCAATTTCAATTATAAACTCAAATTCATCATGTCTAAGCTAGATTGAAATTGAATGTAAGCTCAATTGAACCCAATTTCAAGTCGAATTGTAAGCCCAATACAAAATCCCAAATTTGGCCATACCCTTAAATTCCCCCAAATTAGACTCCCTTACCTCTCCAATTTCCCCAAATTTGAATCCTAAATTCTTAATAACACTTCCCCAAATCAACTTGAATAATCAAGTGACCCAAAGTTGAACTCAAAGCTCACCAAAATCTAACTTAAGAGAAAACCCCCATTTTTTATCAAAAGCCCAAATTCCATCAAATTGAACCTCCTAACTCCAAAGTTTCTACCCAATTAATGTCTAAAACTCTTCATAACAATCAAACACATCAAATTGAACCATCAATTGAACCATATCCAAACCCTAGCCCAATCAAAACTCAAGTCTAGCCCAAATTCCTCAAAATTGACCATGAACCAAATTCCACTAAATTGAACCCCCGAATCAATTCAAAATCACTCAATTGGTATCCAAAACTTCTCATGAAAATCATCCAAGCCAAATTGATCAATTACTTGACCCAAATCTTAGCCAAAACCTAACCTAGACCGAAGTTGAACCAAAACCCAAACTTTGGACCCAAACACCAAATTAACCCAAATTGACCAACCTAAGCCCACCACAGCCAACATCCGGACCCTAGGGACCAACCTAGATCCACCTAGGCTAACCTTGTTGAGCTATGGACCAAGGGTCCCATAAATTAGGATATTTTATCCTATTTTATGCTAAACCAAAGATATCTTTGCCACCAACCATCCCCAAGCCATCTTGTTCCCCACTAATCTTCCTCTGGCTCACTAACCTTGTTGAGCTATGGACCAACTGGTCATTGGCGCCGCTCAGCCTTCCACATAAGCAGTTGATTGCACTTATTGTGAAGCCCAGCCAGCCACCCCAAGCTCCTCTATTTAAAGCCCCTCTCACGGCCAAGTAGAAAGATGTTCCAATTCTCTGTGGAGATTGCCAAATTCTCACTTGAGCTTCTCCAAACTTCCCTGAGCTCAATCCACCATCTTCCAGTCATCCTGCCCACTGCCTGAGCCCAATTTCAGAGGCCAATTTTAGGGTATTTTTTTGTCATTCCACCAAACTCCACCAAACTCCAAATTGAAGTGCCCTTAAGCTTCACCAGAGCTTAAGGAGAAGTTTCCCACTAAAACCCCCTCTTCCAACCACTCTAACCTAAGGTTTAAACAAGGTCGCACCACCTGTTGGAGGAGTTCTACACCAGACAATTCACTAGAGCCCAGCAACATTTCCAGGAGGTTCTTCATGTCCCAACAAAGCTTCTGTAAGCACCTGATTGAGGACACACCTCTCAGGCAAATGTATTGAATTTTTCTCCTCAAATTGAGCTCATTTGGTCTTTTATGAAGAAAAGTTTAATTTCATAATTGATAAACCATATGGATATGTTCATCTGGACTAGATAAAGGTGTATGAACAAACCAAAAGTGATTTAATTGAGTCTAAGCAGAGATCTTAAGGTTTTAAGTTGAGCAGTTCTCGGGTTCTAGCCATTGGGGATGATGACCTACAGTCGTTGGATCGCGCGTGTATTGGATGGACAGCTAGGATCGCGTCGGATGAAGGAACAGAACATAAAGCACGGGCTAACGAAACACTGGCGTGGAAGGTGGCGTCAAATTAGAGAGTGCCAAGCGGAGTTTCGGAGCGGATAAGGATGACGTGGTGGCCATGTGTTTAAGTGAATAGTGCATGTGTTATTTTGATTTAATTAAATTCAAAACTTCAAAAATTCATATCTTTGCATAGAAAAATCATAAAAATAAAGGAAAAACATCTTATTGCCCGTGAACAAAGGAAAATAATGTGGAACAAAAAATAAATTTATTTGTTGTGTCTATGTTTTTTAATTAATTAAATACTCCCTGGAGTCTTTTAATATTAATTAAATAAATAATAATCATCATAACTTGAAATTTTATGGGTTGATTTCTCATGATAATAAGAAAGTTATCTAATTTTTCTAAGGTCGCAGAACATCTCTATCTTTCAAAACCTAGTTTTCAAGCCTAGATGGTTATTTTTGTTTGAATTAATTTATAAATTAAAATATAAAAAATAAAATTATGGGAATAATTTTAGTAGGTTTCCCTTGGTTAGAAGATCTTAATAAAAATATAAAATGGATTTTAAGTAATTTTATGTATTTTTATAGTTAATTAAATGTATAATACTTATAATGAATTAATTAAATAAAATATTGTTCAAAAATAAAAATGATTCCACACTGTAAATAATACTCATTCTAACTCACTATAAAAATTTGAAATTTATCTGATCTATTTTGAGCACTAAAATTTATTTTCCAAATAAAATGGTATTTTTGCATTAAAACAATTACAATAAATTAAATATAATTAAGAAAATTATGAAAAGTGATTTTCTAAATTCCTTGTGATCAAGGGAACTTAGGCAAAATAAAATTTATTTTAAAATAAACAATTCATTTTTTAGCTATATTCTGAACTAAAAATAATTAAAAATTGAAAAATATACAAAAATGGTTTAAAATGTTCCTAATTTCTTTCTGATCACTTATTACTCGTTAGAATATTTTTCCTAATTTTTTTAAGTTAATTATAATTTTCTAAAAGTTAAAATTGCATTTTCTCTAATTTTCCATTAAAATAATTATAATAAATAGATTAAAAAATTAAAAAAATGAAAATTTTGTTTCTCTGAGTTCTTTGGACTTAGAGAGATTTAATAAAAATATTAAAAGTAAGTTTCGTAATTAAAACATATTTTCTATTTAATTAAATCACTAAAATAAATAAATAATTATAATAATTTAAATATAATTTGAAAAATCATGAAATTTTGTCCAAGTAGTCATCTGACCTAGGTAAATCTTCAATAATTCTCTCATGAACAAAAACTTCACTTTGATTGGTTAAATAAATTAATATTGGAGGTCCTATTTTTAGTTAAAATAATTATTTAAATTAAATAAAATTTTGAAAAATCACATTTTCTCCTCTAATAATTTAATTGACCTATGAGTGAGGTATCATAAGAACTTCAAAGTCATTTGAGTTATAATTGATGAGTTATGAAATGAGAAGCCCTACGGGCAGAATGATAACTCAGAATTTTGATGCCTTAATTAAACGTTTGGATTAACCAGAGGGTAAATGAGTAATTTTGATCATAATGAACTCTTTTGGATGTTTGAACTATAATGGGTTATGAGATAGAAACCAATTGACTACTTTTTCATGATAAGGGTAAATTAGTAATTTTATAAATTATTATGACTTGGAAGTTAATCTATTTGGATGATACTAAAGTAGTGGGTTTAAGTTAGGAAGAGAATAATCCACTCACTTGAAGCCTCTAATTGGTGATAGCATGATCTTTTGATAAGAATATATTCCACTTAAATTAATATTTTGATAATTACAAATTTACCCATGAAATTGTTAAGGGCTTAGTAGTGAGCTAGGCTTGATATTTGAACTGTTTAATGAGGTTTAGAAAAGAAAGAGATTGATTAACTCATCTAAACACTACAAGCCCAATTTTAATGGTGAGTACAAGATCTTTAATGACTCGAGCTTGCCTTAGGGGCACCCACTTACATAACTCTTAAGTAAAATATAAAGTGAATATTTGAGCTACCCGACTCTTGAGATAATTAAAATATCAGGTTCACTAAGCATAGGGTGTATTAATTCGTTGAACCAAATTTAAATTTTGGGATGATTAATTAAACATTATAATAGGTTCAAATGAACTTGAAATATTTCAAAAGAATTTAAAGGTTGGTAGGGGTTGTTTCCCAAATGCTTTTATGACCTTTTGGATATTTTGAAGGACAATTGGACTTATTATTCTTTGTTAAAAAAAATCATCCATTAAAACCTTAGGGTCTCATCAAGTCATGACATGGGGTTTGGTAGCTACACCTTCATCAGGTCTTCCTGGTTTTTTTTACAATATATTTAAATTCCCTACAAAATTAAATATGTTGCAAGTTCTAACATTTCAGCGGGAGGAGCGTGAAGACGACATGTACGCCTTTACGGTTTTATTTATTTTATGTCATTTCATTTACTGCAAATTACTACTGTTTCTACATATTATGCATGCTCTTTTCAAAATTAAATGAAACCCTTTCAAAGGTAACCATAAATCCTTTGAAATACAACTTCATAACACGTCCTTGTGAATTTACGGGTATCCCTCAGATGAGGTAACTCACATTTGCTAACGAGATCTCTCGGGTTTAAATGGTTTTAACAACTCGTTTAAGCTAAGTAAATCCAAAAGAAAGTAGTGGTGTCGGAACGAGGGAACCGTGTGATCCTAATCAGTGTTGCTCTAATCAACTTTAACACCCTCCCCATAATGATTGAACTAAACTTGTCATTTAAACCTTTGAACCTTTAACTTTCGGACTGCTACTTCGGCGATGAGCTTGGAGCTAACTCTGTGGGTAGCAATCTACAATAGTGCGAGGATCTGCAACAACACAAGGAGTTACAACAACAAATCTTTAATTAGAATTAAGCAACAAGCCATAGGACTTTGAGGTTGTCCGCCTAGTGCGACGTAAATCCTCAACTCATCCTTAGGTTTTTGCACAATCATGTTTGCAATTTAAGCCCTAACTCGTTTTAGGATTCTGATATTGTAATTCATCGCGACATAAATCCTTCTATCTTCTAAGCTATTTGTATGATTGTGTCATTTAAATGTAAGCCTCAAATAATAATAATTGGCGAGATGAAACATTCAATAATTCTCTTCTCGAAATTGAAGCTAAACCATAGGATAACTTGGGAAGTAATTAAGGTTTTTCTCAAGATCTATGACACCCCTACTTTTCTTCCTTTGGATTCCATAATAATGTTCCAAATTTGAGCCTCTCTGATTTGAAACTTCCTCCTGTCCTTTGAAATTCTTGAAGACGATATTTTCTGATCTACATCGAGAGTTTTCTTAAGTGACCTCGGTCAGTTCATTTAAGATGTAATTGACTATTGGAGCTTGCCTCTATAGGAAGCTTAAAACCCCAGGTAATATAAACATTACCTAATTCTTCATATCAGATAGAGGAATTTGTGGGTCAACATAAAAATGATTTTTCACAAACTAAAATAGATGTCATAAATTTTTTAGTTTATTTAATTGTGCACCACTAGCAAGTAGTGTATCTATCATTCAAGGTAGATATATTGCTTGCGGTGTTGTGCTCGATCATTTAAACTATTACAGATATGAGATCTGTTAGGTCTTGTATTTTCAAAAAATTTAAATGTTACTTTATCAAAATTATATAAATTAAATTAAACATCTTTTAAAACCAGGTGTTGGGATATCCATTCCAGCGACCGACAATTTCTAAAATTTTTAACAGCTGACAGACCCTAGGTCTAATCAACATTATACCTAAACCTTAAAACCTATGTCTAATCAACATTAGACCTAAAACCCTAAACCTTTTGTCAAACCCACATTAGACCTAATGTAAATTCCATGTCTAACAAAATTTAGATTTAGTCCAACTAATTAGATCTAGCTCGCTTTAGACCTAACCCCACATTTTGTTTCAAACCTACATTAGACCCAAACATCAAAGAAATCCTCTTGGGTCTAGCTTACATTAGACCTAAAAATCAACAAACACCCTTTTAGGTATAACCTACATTAGACTAAACCTAAACTCTAAGTCTAACCAAACTTTGACTTAACCATGCTCTAGGTCTAACCTAACTTAGACTTAACCATCTTGTAGGTCTAACCTAAATTAGACTTAGTCCAACCTTTTGGGTCTAACTCATCTTAGATCTAACCCTAACCCTAGGTCTAACATAAATTAGACTTAACCCAACTGTTAGGTCTAACTCATCCTAAACCTAACCTAAATCCTAGGTCTAACCTAAATCCTAGGTCTAACCTAAATCCTAGGTCTAACCTAAATTAGACCTAGTCCAACTTGTAGGGTCTAACTCACATAAGACCTAACTCATCCACAAGGTCTAACTCACATTAGACCTAGTCTAACCTTTTGGGTCCAGCACATCTTAGACCTAACCCTAAACCTAGGTCTAACCCAAATTAGACCTAACCCAACCTTTGTGTTTAACTCACATTGGACATAATCCATCTCCTAGGACTAACCTAAATTAGACCTAAACTAACCCAAACTCTAGGCCTAATCAACATTAGATCTAACCTAAACTCTAGGTCTAGTTAACACTATAATAACCCTAAACACTAGGTATAACCTAACATAAACCTAGCACAACTCTCTTAGGTCTAACCTACATTAGACCAAAACTTCAACCCGAGTCTAACCCACATTAGACCCGAACATCAACCTTAGACCTGGCCAAGGTTCTTTAGATCTAATACAAATTAAACCTAACTCTAACCTTTAGGTCTAACTTGACTTAAACTTAGTTCAATTCAAACTCCCTTTAGGTCTAGCTTAACCTAAATCTAGCTTAAGTCTAACCCAACTGTGAATAATTTTAGTTTGAACATTTTCTAATTCTAGCTCAATCTAGACCTAACCTAAGTCTTACCTAGCCGGCACTTAGTCAAAATCAAGTTATCTTAGGTTTAACTTGACTTGGGCCGAATACAACTGAACCACAGGACCAACCTGACCTAACTTGGGTTAAAGCAATCTAATTGTATCACCGGGTCAACCTGACCTAACTTGGGTTAACCCAATTAACTGTATCATCAGGCCAACCCGACTTAACTCTAGTTAACATAATCCAAGTCAACCTAAGTCAGCTCGAACCAACCCAATCCAACTGAACTATTGGGTCAACCAAACCTAACTTGAACCCAATTCAACTAAACCATCAGATCAACCCAACTAAACTTGGGTCAACTCAATTCGGGTCAGCCTGACCTAACTCAGGCTAACCTAAAATCAACCCAACCCACCGAACAACTTAACCTAACTCAAGCTAACCCAAAAATAACTTTTTTTAGGACAATCGGACTAAAATCTAATCAACCAGAATTGAGACTCAACTCCAAGCTTAACTTAAGACTCAACCCCAGTTTAATCAAGGATTGATTTAACTCTAACCCAACCCAGACTTAGAAAGATAGTTCAAGTCTAAATTAATCTAGAATTTACCCAAGTCTAATTTAACTTAAGCTTGCTTCAACCTAGGAAGTTTAACTTGGATCAATCCAGCTTAATCTAGTTTGCTCCCAAGTTAATCCAACTTGGTTTTACTTGGCTTACCTTAAGTCAACCTAAACTAAGACTAGTTTGACTCTAATCAAACTAAGTCAACCTGGGTTAATCCTATTAAACTTTGGTCTATTTAAACAAGCTTGAAGATAATCCAATGAACAACCAGCCTAACTCAAGTTAACTCGGATTACCCAGAGACACATCTTTAGATCAGTTCAATCCATCTTGAACTAATCTAAAATCAACCTGAGCCTAGGTGACTGAAGGTTAAATAGGGTTTGACTTCTCATGCGAGAGCAAAAGCATACTTAGCCTCAGTCGAGGATAGTTTTAGCTAAGGTACCAAACCAATCCAAAAGAAATGAAATAAAATCCACCCTAAAAGTCATTAAAGCTTAACTTGAACAAAAAAAATATAACTTGGTTTGAGAAGTTATTTTGGAGAAGGCAATTCATGGCTGATAACAAAATATCTTCCAGTCATTTGTGACTAATCAAACTGCAATTTACAATGATCATGGGATGACAGAATCATGGGATCTAGAACGGCTCATCCCAAACAAAAAAAATAAAACACAAAATGATGAAAAAAATTTAATCGGCTAATAAGTGTTAAGCAACCTTAAGATCTAAAAATGCACTAAAACTTAAATGAAACCCTAATAAACAAAGATCATTGAAAGCAATTTGAACCCCAGATACTCGGGTCTACAAATTTCTCTTATACGACATAACTCATGATTGCTGACAAGAATCTTCCGGTCCAAAAGGTTTGACCACTCTTGGACTAAAGTAGATTAGGGAATCTGACAACTCTGGGATGATGGAAAGACATGGGCATCTTAACCGGATTTTCTAAAAGAAATAATATTATTAATCAACCAACCAAACCAAAATTGTTTCAAGTTAACTTTGTTTTGCAAGGCTGCTGAAGACAAAAGGCGGACATTACCCTAGACTTACTTTACATGTTATTAGAGTGTGTTCTCTATTTTGCATGAAAAAACATTCAAAACATGGAGCAAGAGGATGAACCTCAATTAAACCATCAACGACAAAACAAAACTCTAGGATAGTTCATAATCTATAGGAATCCACTACCATTAGGATAAGACTTTGAAATTCTTTTCCTTCACAATGACATATGAACTTTTTTCGAACAAATTATAACCTCAATTGAGAGTTTTTTTAAGTAGTCTCGACTACTTAAGATGTAATTAACTATAGAGACTTATCTTTATAAAAAGATACAAATCTTAGAACATATAAATCAACCTAAACTTTCTAGTAGTTAGCTTTCGTAAGGTCTCTTTCGTAGTTATATCTCTAAAGTATACCTAGGTTATCTCACTTTGAACTTATTATTTGAACTATTGATGCAAAAATTCAGTTTATGAAGGCTTCCTGTATACTTCTTTTATTTGTTCCCGTTCTTGCCTACCCCAGTCCTCCGACTTCATAGCTCTTAGTTCACCTACATGATCTGAATGAAGAATTATTTAGAAAAGATGTCAACATAACAGAAAATAAACTAGTGAATGCTCAACGACAACGACATCATAAAAATGAGGAAATGAAGAACAGTGGACGCAAAATGAGCAGCCACAGACATGATGGTATTCACATTTTGAATTACTAGTATGACTATTCATAATGTTCTCCTTAATATTTGATATAGTAAAATTTATGATGGAGGACAACTTGTGCTCTGAATAAAAAAGGGGAGGCTTGCCCATTATTAGAAACGTTATAAACTTCTGAATTTCTTATCACTATATTTGAAGAAAGTTATACTTAAAATTAATATTAATTATCACAAGCATTGCAGAGAAATAATTAGATATTATGAATGTTATACATTTAATTCAAATATTAAAACTAAGATCATAGGACATTGGTTGATAAAGTGAAATGACTTCATCAACACAGTTTCTTTATTTTGTAAGTAATAGCAAATTGATTTTTCTCAAATGGATGATAAATGATTGCTCAAGAAATTCTTCATTGTAGATTTAAGACAATAATTTACATCATTTCTAAGTTAAAAATATTCACATTATCTTGGATGAACAATTTTAAGTTGATTAAATATTTTATTAAGATAAATATTGAATTTAGTTTGTACGTGCATGCTTGAATTCAAATAGCTTATTCAATGCATTCAACAAAGACAAGTTCATCAGAATAGTAAATATTTATCCAAATGATATAATTTCCAATAGATCTAATGATTTTTTATGATCAATTAAAAAATTATATTAAATATATGCAATTTAAGCATAATTTTCATCCTAAGAGATATTGGAAACACTGCTAAAAATTTGTTCTAGTGCAAGAAGATTGTTTAATATACACTTTCTTCAGGCTCTAAAAACTAGCATTAAGTTTAGATTTTAATAAATATTGTAAGAGTTTTTTCTGCTATGAAAAAAAATCAACTCTAAAATAGATTAAAAATTAGCATTTTAATGATACTTTAATAACTTAGAAAAATTTATTGGATCTTAGTGATTATAATGTAATCATTTAGTGCTTTCATAATATAAAGAATATGCTTTATTGATTGTATATTTTGCATCTTGATATATTTTATCATTTTATATTAACAAATTCTAACAAAAAAATTTTTAGAACTTCTAACGCTAGTCCCAACTCTGTTGAAATGGACTGATGATATATTTCAAATAATCAAATTGTGTCCCTGTTTGAAAAAAAAAATGTTTGCTTCGTTAGAAAAAGCAATGGCATGGTTGCCAAGCTTGATGATGAAGTTGGTGAAGGAGATGTGTCATTGAGAGTCTTGAACTGGATGAGGAAGAGTTGGAATGCGTGACCGTGAGGCAGAATCTAATAAGCCAATGAATGTTGCTATTAGTGACAAAATGATGCAATTAAATTTTAGGTTGCCTTTACCATTTTTGTTGCTAGAGTGAGAAGCTAGTGAAGTAGAATTTGCCATGTTAAGAAATGATTGTTAAGGGAAGGATAATGGTTTAGCAATTATAGCTAAAAATAAATGGGGTTACTGCTGCATAAAATACAGAAGGTGAAGACTGTAATGTATTTTACATGATATTATGAATAATTTGAAGAGTTTTGCAATGGTTTTATTATTATTATTATTATATAAAATAATACACTTTTATTATCTTGTTCTTAATTTATGACGACTATTTTAATTGGAAGAAAAACTTTCAATCAAATAAATTTTAAGAATCATTTCTTATAATCAATTAGAAATTAAAATTTGTATGCATTGTTATTGGATTTGATAGCTTTAGCCTAAACCTGAGAGTAAAGCAGGATTTAAAACTAATATTTTAGGTAGACAAGTATTTGTTTAATTTATTTATACCAAAGATTTCAACTTCTCTTTGTTGGTAAGTTAATAGCTTGCAAAAAATCCGGCATGAAACCTAAAACTAAGGCCCAACCCAATCATTGATTTAGCGAACGGAAAGGTTCTTCGTGCCCTGCTACTACTTTTGTTTACCTTTTTTTGGGAACTTACAAATGTACCACACAATTCTTATGTATGGACATATTTAACACCCAAGTTTCANTCGTGCCTTGCTACTACTTTTTTCTACCTTTTTTTGGGAACTTACAAATGTACCACACAATTCTTATGTATGGACATATTTAACACCCAAGTTTCATATTTGCATTTTAACATAAAAAATGCATGAAAATGTGCATCACTTTCAAAAGGTAAGTGATAATGGTATTTCTCATTTGATGTAAAAGAATTGTGCGTTATGCACGTAAATATCAAATTTTAGGTGTTTGATAAGTAAATTTATAAAAATTGTGTTGTGTATGGGTTAGGTTCTTAAGTAACTTCTCGCTGAATTTATGTGCATGCCCTTCAAAAGTAAACCATTTCATCAGCCCAATAAAAAAAACATAATACTAATAAAAAAGATAATTTAGGCAACTACGAATAAGCCAACTGGGTGGCACGAAATTTAAAAAAATAAAAGTTCTTATTATACAATCACACTTCTGCATCGATATGCACACCCACAGCAGTCACTTTGGCAAGATGGTTGGCAAAGTTCAGCTAAGTGTTTTGTGGCATTGCCGAGTTTAAAGTTCATTAGAAGATACTTAAAAACCAAGAAAAGCTCAGAGTTGCAGCTTCAACTTAATTTACGCAGAAACACTCACATCTTCGGGAACATATTTAAATAGACACCCTACAAGAAAACATTAGAAAAAAATGGACTTCATTCAGCTAATAACACAAGCAGGTACCAAGCATATATATACTTCAATAAAACAGCAAATAACTTGTGCAGTAGACGCTGCGTTTGTTCTAAAACAAAAATAATAAAAGGGGTCAAAACATTAGTTCAACATAATACCCTTAATGATAACAGCAGCAACTCATAAAGACTACATATCAAGTCAATCCATCTAAACCAAAAAATAATAAACTTTATCGGTTATCCCTCCGCCTTGCATATCGAGTTCGGTCATTATATCTGGGCCTATCTTGAGCTCTCTGGGGCACCGGCTCAACCCTCCGTTGCCGTTCAGGAGACCTCTTGACAATTTGTCCATTCACAAACAGCTCGGCTGCAAAAGACATTATGGAAAATAACTATTATTTCCTTTGGAGCAATGATTCGTCGGAAGTAGGCTTCAACTTGGGACATAAAGGTTGGCAGTCAGCATATAATGTGTGCATAGGAAGCCAACCCTTGATGTCATTCAGTAGTTAGTATCTGATTTAAACAATCCCCTACAGGGGCATGCAACCAAATTTCAAAACATGAAAGATTTGAAAGTTATTTATTTATTTATTTATTTTAAAACAATCGGTATTAAAGCATATAAGAAATTTCAACATTGGTCACAAGCAGCAGGAATTGGCAAGAATAGCGCTTCCTTTCCCTAAGAACAAACCCAAAAATCCTTGTAATTAAGTCAGCGCCAACCTGACCTTTAAAACTCCAATTTGGTAATGCATTCTATTTAATTTTAAGAGAAAATCTATACACCAAAATAAAATAAATTAATTGATTCACATTATCATATGAAAATAAATTTGGAGATAAATTAGTTATTGCAAACTGCATAGATCACCTTACTAAAAATTAGATACACACGAAACTAAGACACACACACACACACACACAAAGAGAGAGAGAGAGAGAGACGGAGACATTAACTGTCATTTGAGATTACTTTTATTTTTATTTTATATTATCTATGTTTTGATTTGAAATAAAACAAAATTGATGGTAATAATTATTGAAAAAAAAACACTAAAAAACATTTTAAATTTATTTTGAGTATTTAAAAACAAGATGATTTATTTTAGAAAAATAATAAAATACAAAAAAATAATAATAAAAAACATGCTTTCAAAAACAATAGTAAAAAAAATAAAGCATCCAAAACAGACCTTGCACAATTCAATAGAATCAATGAAAATGTTAGAACTGGAGAGAAATAATCAGGAGGGTTTGGAAAAAATATAAAAGGCTACAAACACAATTTTAGACTTGGTAAGAGTTCATGTACATCAGCGACATCATCCGTATGTTGCATCCTAAAGTGCATTACTTTTTCTGGTGCAACAATAAAATTCGTAAATTAATTGAAGAAAAAGTAAGTTATCAAATACCACCACCAGCATAGAAGAGTCAACTTATAAATAAGACAAATAGATGTATATTTAGAAAACAGCGTGTTTTTATCCAACTTAAATTATAAACACATTACACAATATTTTATAACACATAAAATAATCATAAAGCAAAGTGCATATGGGTTCATAATTTACAGCAAATTGCAATTATTTACAACTTCAGAAACCAACTTGCAAAATCTTCTATTATTATATCAAATTGCAGCAACAGCAAAAACAAGTTTATCCCATTAAGTGAGACCGGCTACATGAATTATTTTTCTCTATTGTGTCCTCTTATTGAGTGCCATATTTTCATTTAATTCTAATAACCTAAGATCACCTTTTACACAACATGCCCAAGTCTTTTTTGATCTACTTCTACCTTTCTTAGCATAAGTCGAAACTAAAACATCTACTCTCATAACCGGATCATCAGATGGTCAATGTTTAATATGACCAAACCATCTAAGACGACTCTCTCCAATCTTGTCTGCCACTGGGGGTACTCAAACAAAAGCATTTTAGACTCTAATGCAGACCTCCATAATTCAAGTTTATCATGAACTTTATCTCTAGTCATATCCACAAGAAGGATATCATCGGTGAAAAGCATACACCAAGGTGCATCCTCTGTAAATGTCCAATAATTGCATCCATGGCTAAAGCAAAATGATATAGGCTTAAAGCCCGTCCTTGATGTAATCCAACAGAAATAGGAAAATACTAGGTCAATCCTCCTGTTCAAACACAAGTAGCACTCTAGCATACATCTTTAATGACTTAAATGCAAGTCATATCAACACCTTTATTTTCTAGAACTCTCCACAAAACCTCTTGGAACCTAATCATAAGCTTTTTCTAAATCAATAAAAATCATTTGTAGATCCTCCTTACTCATGTATTTCTCCATCAAACCTCTCAATAAATGTACAGCTTTCATAATAAACTTGTCCGGCATAAATCAAAATTGACTATGAGAAATATATGTACCATGCCCTACATAGGTTGAATTATTCTCTTATAATTTTAATGTATGACACATTAACTTAATTTCTCTATAATTTACATACTTTTGTGCATCCTCTTTATTCTTAAAAATAGGGACGAAAAAACTCTTCCTCCACTCCTCAAGCATATTTTTTGTTTTTAAAATAATATTAAAAAGTTTAGTAAGCCAAATAATTCTCAAAATTCCTAAAGATTTTCATTTCTCTTGCGATATCATCAGCTCCTACTAATTTTCCATCATTGATTTTCCTTAAAGCCTCCACAACTTCCTTTTTATTATATTGATGGTAAAAAATAAAAAAATTTATTATTATTAGCAATATTAAAATCACTAAGACCAATCGTATTTTCAAAAATCTCATTGAAAAGATTATCAAAATATCTCACTCACCTATGTTGAATATCTTCCTCTATGAAAAACACTTTGATTTTCATCTTTAATACGCTTGAATTAAATCTTTACTTTTATTTCCTCTTTGTTCGACAAGTTTATACCTATATCTTTACATATATCTTTCACCATCTTTAGTATCTAATTTATTATAAATATCTCTAAAAGTAAAATTATTAACATCACAAACTATTCTTTTAGACTCCCTACGGGTGAGTTACTTTATATTTTTCCCAGTTCTCTAAGATTTTACATTCGAAGCAATTTTTATAATAAAATTTCTTACATTTTATCTTTTCTTGCACATTTTCATTCCGCCACCAATTATTTTTATTTATAAAAACGTTTCCTTTTGATTCTCAAAGTACGTCTTTTGTCACTTGTTTAATGGTGTTTGCTATTTTTTCTCATATAAAATTAACTTCATGAATATCCCAAATCTTGAAATTTGCTCATAAAAATAATTTTGTCTTGCAGGTACCCTTATCGAATTCTATAACAATTCTTTATTGTATTTTTTATCTTCAAACTCCTCATCTTATAATCTAGATCTACTAATCGATGTTGAGTAATTAAATATTCAATTGGAATGACTTTACAATCTTTAGATTCTCAACGATCTATTTTTCTCATAAGAAAACAATCAATTTTTGTTTTATTAGATCCATTTTTATAAATAATAAGATGTTCAACTCCTTTCTTAAATTAAATAATACAAATAACAAAATCATAAATTAAAGCAAAATTTAATATAGTTTTACATTTTTCATTAATCACTCCAAAATTATAGCAACTATGAATATTTCAAAGTACATAAGGATCCAAATAAAAAAGAACCCACAAAGAAAGACATGTAAGACACCATTTGTTTTCATATCAATACATCAATCCTAGCAAACTAATAAGCCTAATCGTGCATAGACATTATAGACAAAGACAAAATGTTGGGGAATTTTAATATTGGGCAGGAAACAAAAAAGAATAATAATTGTAATAATAGGCTGTATAGAGAGACAGAATAATCCAGTTTTCATAGCAATACATCAGTCCTAACTGACTACTAAGCCTAATCGAGCATTTTAGAGTAGACATGGACAAAGACAAAAGATTGGGGAATTTTAATATTGGGCAGAAAACAAAATAAGGGATAATAAATGTAATAGATTGTATAGACAGACAAAATAATATAGTGTTCTGCACGTGGATAGAATAAACAAACTTGGTGAATTATGTCTACTTCAGATGCACTAGATGAAAGATATCAATTGGGCAAGAACGAAAAAAAATTAACATAAATAAATGCTGAAAATCAGATGTTAACATTTCTCGCAAATTTTATTAATAAAAGAACAAGACATAACAATTGATAAAACAATACGCCAAATACACAAATGTGGATAGAAAAAACTAACTCGGTGAGTTAGGTTGCTTCACATTTCAGATGCACTTGTAGAAAGATATAAATTGAGCAAGAAATAAAAGAAATGGACATAACTAAATACTGAAAATCAGTTGTTACCATTTTTCATAAATTTTGTTAATGATAGAACAAGACATATTACAATTGATAAAACAATGCGCTAAATATACATAAAATATAAAAATTAAATGGGTGAATGTGCATATTTTTCTGTCATGCAAATGTGCTAGAATTGGAGTAGGGAAGCAAGACTTCCATGTTTTAACATGTAGAAGCAAGGCTTTATGTTTTCACATGTTTTCACAAAAAAGATATTTCTTTTTCTTGTGCAGATCAAGCAGAACACGAAGATCTGACTCGAAACCCCCAGTTTTTAAACCCATCATAAAGGACAGTTGAGTAACTACAATATTCATAAATTTTCGGACAACCAGAGTAAAAAATCATAAACATTGCCAAAGTCTAGATGCGAGTAAAGTCCAAATGTTAACCCATTACATAGAAGAATTCGGGAATTATACAAAAACCATGATGATCGAGGTTTATAAATTCTGCAGTCTGAATCATACGACTTTCGCATTGATAGGAACAATATAGCAAACTGAATAACGTTTTAACATTTTCAATTTGAAATTTAAAAACATGCATAAGATGATATCGCCTTTGAGAATGAGAATGTGTTCTATAATATTAAAAAACTTTTGTACAATGCAAGTCACCTTTGCTCTAGATTTACTAACTTGGTTGGGCCGAGCTTGTTGCTCTCAATTGGATGCATTTGTTAAGCACCAGTATTGTTTTTGTTATCTAGGATATCCTTTCTTAATCCTGTGGCAAAATTAGTGATGATGGGATCCAATAGCAAAGTCGTCACTATGTTGTAGTAAATCCCTAGTGTACTCCATACTTTACAACTAGTGCTATCAACCTATTGTTATTACTTCCTCCATATGTAGTTCATCCACAAGGCTTGTATAGTGGGTGCTCTTTACAATGACTCTTAGGGTTTGATTGGTGTAGCTGCAACTTATTAATAAGCTGTTGTACAGCAGCTGTCCCAAAAAGTCGTTGCGCAAAAATTGTTGCGGATAAGCTAGTTGGCTGTTTGTTTATTGTTGTTGGAAAACAACTGCGGCAAAGTTGTTTTTGGACAAATGATCATTCTGCCCGTGAAGTAATGTTGTTTGCAACAAAATTATTATAACAATATATTTGATATTTTATAAGTAAAAATCTATTTCAGAATAGTCTAATAAATAAGATATACACTTCACTTAACATAATCTTTATTAATAAAATAAAGAAAAGAGACTATTAAAATAATATTTAATAATACGGTAATATTATTTTTAAAATGAAGACGACATATGTCACAAGCCACGCCATCCTCCGGGGATACAAGAATACAACAAACCTTGTCAAAAAATAATTTTTGGTTATCTTTAACCCACGTAATACCAAGTTCATGTGTGTCACATATGAACATCACCAAACAAGACTATCCAGAAGAACCTTAGAAATCGTATCGCCGAAAAAAAAAACTTGGTTGACTTCAATAAGATTTCATATGTGACACCAACCAATACCGACAATCAGGTCATCCAGAAAAACTCATAAGGTCTAATGTCTCATCATGAACCTCTTAAACCAACTAAAAGTAAAACAAAAGAAAGAAAACAAGAAAAAAGAACACTTATAAACATCGTAAAAAAACTCACTCATAATCAAAACTACAAAGAACGAAAATAAACATGAACTGTAAAAAATAAACAAAAATCGATTCATTTAACATCCAATAAAGGCGTTTGTATTACGCTGTCAATTCAGTCATTTCCCAAGCACCTTCACCATCCTGGGTGCAAGCTTCCTGTGATTCTCCTTATGTCTGTGGTATAGATGTCATATGTGATATTCAAATGCAACATTCTTTTGATCCTCCTTCTGTCTGTGGTATAAATGATTAATAGTTGAACAGACCTGAAGTTGAGTGAGCGAAGTTGTGATTTTGATTTCTTGTGACAAAAAGGAATATGCGACAGTCATATGCACTAATCTCTCAACCAGTTATAACAAAAGTAAAACACATTAAAATCACATACAATCATCACATGTTGTGTTGATGATGATCCATTCCGCCCAATGAGTGTGAGGCTTTTATTATTGGATACACCTGCATCCACATGTGTTCTGTTCATTGCTCCAATATAATTCTGACAAATTAAAGAAAGTTTTGTGAATTACACTACTCATTTTAACTTCTAAATACAATGAATTAAAAGATTTACTTTAAAAATGGCATATACAGTAGGTCATTTGCAATCTTTATTGGAGTCCTCAAATGTTGGATCCTCTGGCTTGATAATCTTTGATGACAAACAAACAAAAGCCTTCAACACCACTGAAAAGTATTTGTTGATTGTCTCCGATGAATATTGAAATCACTTCATCGCTCCTCTCATTGATTCATTTTGTGACAAAATGTAAATGGTTATTGCTAACATCTCTCTTATTGTCATTCTTGAGGAGCCATGAAATTCATGATTGCTATGCAATTCATAGAGAAGATCTATAAATATGGCTTGTGTCATATGAAACATGTTGAATCTTGTAGGGTGTCCTTCGAGTAAGCTCTCCAACCCATTCATCACCAATGTAATATGATGTCATGCAGCAAGATTGATCTATGTATGAGTTGTAGTACCCGTACATTAAATATACTGCTGCCACAATTCTCCTTCTGTGTCTCTCTTTATGATACCATGTTGAATAAGTGCTCTGTTCCGATAAGACGTGAATCAAGCAATCTTACTGAATTTCAAATAGTGAATTATAAAGTTTACGAGAAAAAGACAAGCATCCAAATTAGCATTAGCATTGTTCCAAAAAATAAAAAAGAAAAAACATCGAGACTAGAAATTTGATAAACTTACCGGAAAATAAATACAAGTACTGCAAAGATAACTAAATAAAATCTGGTCCTTGCTGTCATAAAAAAAACGTAGATAATTGAACCTACGGAAAGGTGTCATCTTCATGAAAAACACTCTACGATTCGGGTCCTCCGGCAACTTCATAGAGTTCAAAGAAAATGACATGTCCTTAGAAATTTTCTAGAGTTGCCTCCAGAACTCAGATTCTGTCGTCGAGGGAGGTCGCTTGTGAAATCCCAGGGTCACTGGAGCATGATTCCACCAGTTTTTCTATTTAGCTTATAATGAAAGCAAATCTTTCTTTCTTTTTCTCCACCCTATGATGCTTTGTCCTGGAAGTAGACTTCACTTTATTTTAGTTTGGGCTTGAGCCTTCACCAGAGCCAGTTGTTTGCTCGACATCCAAGTTCTCAACTATGCTGCAAACCCTTGCTCCCTAGGGGTCCAAGCATTTATCCCCGTTGCCACTACCCTACCAAACATATAGTCCAACTTTTCTTCAAGATCAGGGTCAATTCCACTGAATTTGAATTTCTTGGTGGCTGACACTACCTGCAATATAAGGACTAAGTTAATTTATTCATACAGTTCAGGGAGAGAAAGTAATGAAAAGAAAGTCTTTCATGGATATGTTATTACTTGTAATTTCTCAGTCCACCACTCCTTTGAAACATCAATAGTATGTTTAATTGGATGTCAACCCAAGCCCATGGATCATCGTTTTAATTCCTTCCATAATTTTCAGCCCTTTTTCAACCGATCCCAATTGTTCATTAGTTGCATTATAGTACTATCTTCTTGTCATTTTCTTGAACTTCTTCATAATATTTTGCCACATTTCCTTGCTAAAATAGGTGGCAGACCTAGTTCTCAGTTTAACCTTCTTAAGAAGAAGATTGCAAAATATTAGTTTGGCTTCCCTATCCAACATAGCTGATGAACCGACTTCATTATTCTAAATCATTGTGTTACTAGCACAGAGAAAACAAAACATTAATATTTGATAGCAACCACAACCCACACAAAAGCAACACAACCTGACAACCATAAACCACAACCACTACTACACAACCCCAACCACACCTGCACAAACAACCACAGCCTCCACACACAACCACAGGCACCACAACCACCTCCACACAGAGCCATAACTCCACAAAAGCACAACCCACAAATGAGCCAACACAACCAAACAACCATAGCCCATAACCACAACCACCACAGCAAAACCCCAGCCACGCCTCCACACACACCACAATCTCAACACATAACCAAGGGCACCACAACCACCTCCACATAGAGTCAGACCATCACACGCAACCACAACCCACAGATGAGCCAATACAACCAGACAATCACAACCCATGACCACCACAGCACCACCCCAACACCACCCAGCCAAACCTCCACACACAACCACAACCCCGACATGAGCCAACACAACCAAACAATTACAACCCACAACCCACAACCACAACCACCACAGCACAATGCCAACCACATCTCTACACAACTATAATCTCCATACACAACCACAACCACACACAACCACAACCACAACCACACAACCACCTCCACACACAACCACACCCACACCTCCACAACACAACCACAGCCACACCTCCACTCACAACCACCTCCAACCACAATCAATTGTAATAACTATTTTATAAATACATTTTTCTCATTCTTTGGAGCCTATCACATTAAAACTTTGCCCCATTTACAAACATACCATATTGTCCAACACATTTTTAAGTATAAGTTGTATGGAAGGAAACAATCAAACTTTGCTCATTTACACCCATCCCACAACCCACAGCATAGCCACCACAGCCCACAGCACAGCCACCACACCACAACCACCTAACCACACATCTAGAAAACCCACTACACCACAAGACACAACTCCACAACCACTATACCACAAACACCCAACCACACCTCCACACATCCCACAGCCACCACACCACAAGACACAATACCATAACCACCCAATCGTCAGCACAATCAATTAATTTTCTTACTCTATTGTACTTATTTTTTTCAAGTTGGCACCTAGTTATTTTTTCTAATCTAATTTAATTTATTGCTAGTAATACTACGTTATCATATAGTTGTATTCAAATTGATAGCTTATTATTGTGTGTATAATTTAGTTCACAAATTCATCATCTTTTTTTAGTTTATTGACATGTTTATCAGCTAGAAAAAAAATAAAATATATCAAATTTAGTTCGAAATTAAGCCTTTCATAAAAATCATGAATTAAAGCAATCTTATCATTATTTTACATGATATTGATAAACCTTCTGTACTAGACTATTTTCTCTCATAATTTAAAATTATTAACAAATTATTCCTTCTTGTATTTGGAAGTGTTTGGTCATATTAAACGTCGACCATCTGATGATCTAGTTAAGAGAGTATAAGTTTTAAATTCGACTTATGTTAAGAAAAGCAGAGTTGGACCTACAAAAGCTTGGGCAAATTGTATAAAAATTGATCTTAATTTATTAGAATTAAATGAAAATATGACACTCAATGGGTCGGAATGGAGAAAAAGGATTCATGTAGCCGACCCCATTGAGTGGTATAAAGGCTTGTTGTTATTGTTGGATGTTAATTATGCAAAGGATTGACCGTGATTTTATTAGAGTATATAAGATTAAGACAACTATATTACATTGATGCATTGAAGGAGGTCCAAAATAACATAGATCATCTTCATGAATGAAAGATTTGATGGTCTTACAACAAATATCATAAGATCATCATCATCATCCTAGTCTTTATATCAACTACGTAGGGTTATTTGCATGACTTCTCATGTTTCATTTTTTATTCTACTAAGAGACGTATGTGGTACTCAATCAATTCCACAAGTATATTTTAGGCATCTTCAATGTCACCTTAAATCAATCACTCTTTATTTCCTATCCTTCAACACTAACACTAAGTGCACATCAAATGGAAGCATTTTTTTCTACAAGTAGTTACACATATGCGAACCATGAAATCTATTTGCAACTTCATCTTCAATATATGTAACTCCAATCATCCGTTTGACATAACCATTCCTCAATTTATCCTCTCTAATTTTTCTACACATCCATCTTAACAACTTTCATTTTAGTAAAATGCTGAACTTACATATTACCAACTAGTACTTAATTTATAGACATTGTTAGCCTAATTAATTCCTCATGCATTTTCATATCTTATATGAACATAACTCATTGAATTACAACTTAAGTTGACTCCAATAACTATCAAATCTTCCTCTACTTTTTTATATCTCATATTTAACAATTCAACTAACTCTTCCAGAATTTGCAAGGACAAGAAGGCGAATTTGTTTCAAGGTATAAATTATTAGGTGTTAAGAAATTAGAGAGTAGGAAAAAAAAACTACTCTTATTGCCTTTTTTTCCATCCTCTACTTTTGGTTATTTCCATTGATCTTACCTTGATTTACCCATTTTCTTTCCTTTCTCACATCTTCTCCATTTTGTCCCCACCCATTTCTGTCCTACCTTCGACATGTAATTTTGTAATGTTTCTTTTAGATGAAGGGATTTGAAACTTAGGAGATAGAAAGTATAAGTTAATTTGAATAAAAAACCAAGAGTCGTACGCAAATTGATCATGAAACATGTGGTTTAGCAAAACAAAAGTTTGCAAATATCATATTATACCTGAATTGTTCTAGTAATACGAAATCTTATATTTAAAATTTCTTTCAACAGTTACTTAAACACAAGCTAATGACATTGCATGTAACAAACAAGATAAAATTAATGATGTAACTTAATGCAACCAAGAAAATTAAAACCATTACAAGCATTTCGAGATTTTGATATTTCCATTACTTTAAAGCACCAGCATAAACCAAGGGTACATGTTTACTCAAGAAAGTATAGTACTTTGCTACAATGAAGCCTGCCTTCAAGCTAGACAAGGCCCTAAAGAGACGCCTTTTACGGTAAGTATAGATAAAAAAATCAATTATTAAACACCAATGTTTAACGCTAGTGTATATGGACACTTTACTGTTTTAGCAGGATTCATAGAGCATTCATAACCAATTCAGAATAACTAAATTAAATCATACTTGCTCTGTAACACCTTTCAAAGAAGCGTTGAACAAATGACAAACTTGACGTTAATACAAAAGTATAACTAGGCACAACTAGAAAATGCAATATCTGCTCGAAAAAGCTTCACTGTATAAGCTAAAATAGAAATCCATTTTGTTTTTCTTTCCACTGCCGATCGATGGCTTCATCCAAGGAATTTTGACATAGACTGTACATGTCGGCAGCAGTTAATTATAAATACTGCCACAAAAACTTATTACCAGAAAGACGTTTCTTACAAGGAAATACATATTTCTAGGGCTGCCAAAAAATTTTAAAATTACCTACAAATAAAATAATCTTAAAGTCCAAAACCTTTCCTCTCTTTCCTCTACTGATATGCAAGTACACATGACAGGAGGGCAGGATGATCAACAAGACTATCTTTGTGTACAATCATCGTAACAAAAAAGAAGGGCATTGCTGTAGAGGTTTGTCCAAGTGACCGACATTAAGGGTTTTGGAAATACATCCAAAGTAAAAGAACACATTTCACCTATAAAACTTGCAACAATTTTTTATCATAAATGCGATGCAGTGGCAAAATTAGACTAAGAAGGCAAAGATAAAAATTATTTAAATGGTATTTGAAAGAATACCTCCATAGTCCTTATTTTCAGCATCAACATAAGAATCTGGGAGCACAAATAGAACTCCTGGAAGTCCTGAGTAATGCAAACGAATTAGTTAGTGGCAAAAACCTGAGCATTCGTAGATTTTGAATTCGAGAGGAAAAAATGTAAGGCTAAATTTCTGATTTCATGAAAAAGAGAGTAGACAAATATAACCTACCTAACATATGCATAGCATTCATTGTCTCACATAAATTAATGGACATTTATCAAGGAAAAAATGGTAATAAAGAAACTAACAATAAATCAGTGAGAGGGATGCACGTTCAAAATAAAGAGAATCTTGAGTTAATAATACTAGATATATTTTAGAAATTCAATAAAAGATCATTTATTCAAATTGCCAATTATAGATGGTAGACTCACAAGCAATGTTTAAAATTGTTCAATTGGACATTGAGATGTTCTCCATTCATGAGGTGAAGTGTAAGTCTCGAGGTGGTCCGAGGAGAAAGTTTCACAATATGAAAATTGTTTGAAGTCAAAATATATAATAATATATCAACATCATAGCTTATAGGCATATATAAGGAAGATATTAATATTTAAGAATAGCAATTTTAATAAATTGTATTTATGTAAAATAATAAATATTCTAAACCATAAAATATCATATAACCACTTGCACAAAATAAAAGATATAATATATAAATCAGTTGATCGAGTTATCAATCTAGCATAAAATAATAAATGAAAGTAATATAAAATATCAAAGACAGGAGATGAATTTAGCATAATAGACTTCTATTTTTCTGTCCGAACAGAGGAAAACATTTTGTCATCCATCGATCTAAATAAAAATATAAATAATCAAAAGCCCTGAACACTCTCATCACTCGAGGGGTCTTTTATTGAAGTCATCATCATAATATATAACTTTCTCGATCTCCTCTTCAGTTAAGCCAGTGTTTTCTCATCCTTCTTCCTCTTCTTCAACCCCCATTATATTTCTCTTTCCTACCAAGTAATAAAGAGTAATCAATAATTTTTTTTTCCTTAGTTAAGGATTAAGACAATATCAAATACTTAATTTTTTATAAATATATTCAGCATTTAGATCTTTTTATTGAAACTCAGATACCGTGACTCTATTATTATCATCTACAAACTGCTCGCCATCTGATGGCATATTTTCACATAGTAAGAGAGTCTTGCCTTCCTTCAAACAATTTTTTTCTTCAATTTTTTATCATTCAATATCATAGCGTACGTAAATCAACAACAAAGCATTAATCTCCATTGCATCCTATTTAGTGTCATATTTTCATTTAGTTTTAATAAATTAAGATCATGTCGTACGTGATGCACAATCAAAAAATTCATCTTGAAGATCATCAGATAAATTCATCCTAGTGCTTAAACAACAAAATGTTGTATCTCTAGAGTACCATCACCAAAATGGATCCACCATTCAACAATGTTTGAAAAACAATGTATAATTAGAACCTAAAATTTTAATATTTAGATATTCGGTACTTACTTCAATAAACACATTAAATATTAAATTTTTTTAAAGAATATTTTGTAATAATATCTTTTTTTTGTTGTATCCCAAAGAAATATTGCTAAAAGGAACAAATTGTATATCAGTAGTTGCTTTCTTAGTTCGGTCACCAATCAATCAAGTCATGCAACGGTATATACTCAAGTTGTTCTCAAGAGATTGCTAAATTGAATGGAACAGTTGCTCTCTCTCCATGACTTGTCATCTTCAACATTTATTATATATTGACCTAGAGAAACTCTTGTACCTCTACGACATTGATCATAAAAATGATAAGAAGTTTTCGGCACTACACTCACTCCCATAGTAAAAATCAACATAAACTCTATCATCAAATTGTCATTGTACAAGTTTCTTTGACATCATTGATTTTTTTCATATATAGTTGAATCTACTCCTTCATTGCCTCTGGCAATTTAGCACACAGTGCAACATTTTATGAGTCAGAGAGGTGTTTCTTCATTTTTGTAATTATTAGATTAAGCAAAGATCTCTATAAAATAAAAACATTCATCAAGAGACCTGCAACGGATTGAAGAAATTATAGGAAATGTTATGGGGTTAAGGGGTTGTTTGCTTTACTAAAAATTAAATACAATGTAAAAGGTTTGCAAAGTACTGTTATTACAATATAATTGAAATACTTTATGATTGTTTGGTTTACTGTAAAATAACGCACGACTTTATCTTTTTTGTTTGATTTGAAGTAGATTGAAAAAAAGGTAATATATTATTTGAAACGCAAGCAAAAGGCGGCAGACGGAGGGTGGACGCGGACGACGACAAAGGTGGGTGGCAACGGGTTGCGGCGGGCTGCAAAGGAGGACAATGGCGGGCGGCAATAACCCGTAGGGGGTGGCGGGCAAGGGGCATAAGGGGGTGGCGGGGGCAGCAACAGCGTAAGGCCGGGGGACAGCAGGCGGGCAATAGTTTACTGATAGCATTTTACAATATAATTCAAACTTGGTTAAATCTGTCGAATTCTAAATTTAGGGTCGGTTTGGGGTAGCTTATAAGTGCGGGCAGCATTTTCAAAACGCCGCCGTACCGTTACGTTCGCGCGTTTTGCCAACTTATCTGAAACTGTGAACGCAGACCGTGGGTCGACCCCCCCGGCCGGCCCGCGGGTCGCATTTCAGGATAAGCAGCTTATCCTGAAACGCACAAGCTACCCCAAACGGACCCTTAGTCAAAATGAACTAAGACGTGAACTTTAAATTCATTGAAACTTTACATTATATTTGTACTTTTTCATACCAAATACATAATTCCTCAAATCCCTACAAATTAATTACAGTACATCATAAATCCTTCCAACCAAGCTGCTCCTAAGCAAAATGTAACTCCATATGTTTCTGATTCTCCTTCTAACCTAGGCATAGGCAGGAGAAAATACTATCCCTGGTTGACAACAACTACACTAAGAAACAACTAGGAGAAACACGAAATCCAACACTACACCCGATTCAAATGGGATCTTATCTCCTCTTTCATGAAGAACTAGTGCGAGCTTTCTCTTTGATTTTCTGAGACTATTTCTTTTGCTCTCTGTTTTATATTTTGCAATTTGTGATTTTGGTTTTATGTTTTCGAGTAGGATTTTAGGAACTAGATCGCTTACCTTTGATCATGCTGAACTATATTTAAACGTTTAGTGAACTATAAATTCACTTGTTGGAATATTTCTTAGCTATTTTCTTGTGGGATCGATGTGCGGCTCATTAACCCCATTATTACCTAATATGCATACTTGTGTGATTGACCAACTTACTTAGCAGTAATTTTTCGTTCATCCCTAAACTAAAATATAAATAGTCTTTACTTATAAGCTCAAGTTGAACCATTAGTAGTTTAAAACTAATTGTCCATTTTAAACTATTCAAACAAATATGTACATATCAGTAACAAACCAAATGTTTTATTATTTTATGGGTTTGAAGTCCAGAATTTGCAATATAACTACAAGCTCCAACGTTGAATTTAATCAAAAGGCCAGCATTCATTAACAAGTGATTCAAGTGTTATTTTAAACAGGCAGCATCAACAGCACCAGTTCTACATAAATAATTTGATTTTGATTCTTACAAAGTTAAAGAAACACAGAATCACTAACCTTCAAGCTTATTAGATGTTTCCTCATCAATTTCACATCCAAAGCCAAAGTAGCGTTCGCAAGAGACATTGTAGATTTTCTTTATTGCTTCCTCCTCACTGAACAGAAAAGAATAGTATGATAATTTCAAACATCCAACCACATCTCATTGAGCGGTCGGATTAACAAAACAAGAAACATTTATGAAAATAAATTTAAGAGACTAATGACTCAAAGTACCACGGAAAAGTCAAGAGAGATAGGACTACAACCTTCCGACGACCTTGGCTAGGGTTTTGACGTAGCAATCGATCATCTGCTCTTTGGTAGCGTTCTCCCCGCCTGGCTTATCCATAACGATGAGCCAGTGCTCATAATCGCAGCCAGGGAACAGAGGCGCCATCTCAGTCGGCGGCCTGTCACTGAATCCGCCGCCGGATCCCGAGTTGATAGGTGAGTAGGGAGAGTCACCTGACCGATTGATTCTGCAACGGATTTGGTTGAGCCTGGCAGCGCCGGCTCCGGCTACGAGCCGTACGGAAGCATAAGGTATCGGACGACGGCGCATGATGCCGCCGATCATGGAGGAGACAACGCCAGTAGGATGCAGGGAAGATGGAACGGCGGAGTGGAAGAAGCGTTTCGAGAACATTAGACTTAGGGCCGAGCGGAACGACGGATTTGCCCGCGCCATCGAGACGGCGAAAGCAGAGACGGCCATCTGTGCAACGACGGCAAGGAAGAAAGTGCTGTAGGGTAGAAAAAACCTGAACTTCCAAAAGGGTTTTAGGGGGCCTGCGAGATATTTATCGGAGGGCTGGCAACGTTATAGTGAGAAAAAAAATCTTTTTGAGTGAGGTTTAATTCAAGATTATTTTAAGTTTTTTCTTCTAATTCTCAATTATTTATTTTCTTAAAACAATTGANGAGGAAGAAAGTGCTGTAGGGTAGAAAAAACCTGAACTTCCGAAAGGGTTTTAGGGGGCCTGCCAGATATTTATCGGAGGGCTGAGCAACGTTACAGTGAGAAAAAATCTTTTTGAGGTTTAATTCAAGATTATTTTAAGTTTTTTCTTCTAATTCTCAATTATTTATTTTCTTAAAACAATTGACATTAAATAATCAAACAAATAATTCTGATAAATTTATAAAAAGTTGATGATTCATTCAGCTCTTTAAATTATTTTGATTGATGAAGTCCTACTAAGTTATCATAAATTAGTTAAAATTAATNGAAAGCAGAGACGGCCATCTGTGCGACGACGGCAAGGCAGAAAGTGCTGTAGGGTAGAAAAAACCTGAACTTCCAAAAGGGTTTTAGGGGGGCTGCGAGATATTTATCGTCCCAATTCATGGGACAGACTGCGCTACTCCACGCTACAGCTTATTTATGTGTTATTTTTACATTATTTTTAGGATAATTTTAAAGTAACTCAGAAATAATTAAAATTATTTCTGAGTTTTTTTTGAATTATCAAAAATAACCCAAAATAATGTGAAAATAATTCAGGAATACCCTGTACCGTACGTAGAGCTAAGTCAGGAGTCCGCACAGAAATTTTTTTGCTGAGCAATGCTATAGTGAAAAAAAAAATTCCTTTTTGAGTGAGATTTAATTCAAAATTATTTTTAATTTTTTTCTTTTAATTCTCAATTATTTATTTTCTTAAAACAATTAACATTAAATAATCAAACAAATAATTATGATAAAATTATAAAAAGTTGATTATTCATTCAGCTCTTTAAATTATTTTGATTGATGAAGTCCTACTAAGTTATCATAAATTAGTTAAAATTAATTGTATTTTACAAAATTTTATTTTCAAATAATTATAAATATTAAATAAAAGTCAATTTTAAATAATTAATAAAATTAATATATATATATATATATGTAACCCTCATCTGTATATATACAACCCTCATTCGTCTACTCCGACTTTGCCCAACCGAAACCCTCGCCTACCTCACCTGATTATATTTTAAAATCTTATTATAAGAATGTAGATGCAATAGTGTTACAAAATACTTTCTAAAAGGTTTTATGTATATCTTCTAAAATTCAAAAAAATATCATCTCTCTTTTTNTATGCAGTAAGTGTTACAAAATACTTTCTAAAAGGTTTTATGTATATCTTCCAAAATTCAAAAAAATACCTTATCTCTTTTTTTGAGCTTTATTCAGAATTTTATATAAGAAGAAATTGATAGCTGATGAATCTTGAAAAAAAGTAAATCTAGGAACAAATAAGAATTGTATTAAAATTTATAGATAAAGATGAATTTATTAAGAATCAATTCTTCGATTTAATTGAGGTTGAAGATATAAGTGCATGAAATTTAAAGGAGAAAGTCTAAGTAATATGCGACGGAATGAAATGTTCATCGAAGAATATTCTTTCACATATTGTAATTATTATTATTTAAAACATATATTACAATTGATATTAATAGCTTCATCAAAAGATGTTACTCNTGATTTAATTGAGGTTGAAGATATAAGAGCATGAAATTTAAAGGACAAAGTGTAAGTAATATGCGACGGAATGAAATGATCATCGAAGAATATTCCTTCGCATATTGTAATTATTATTATTTAAAACATATATTACAATTGATATTAATAGCTTCATCAAAAGATGTTACTCTAGTTTGTCAATTCTTCACCTATTTGACACGCATAATTATTTTTGATTTTCTATCTTGTAAAAGACAAGATCAATTGAAATTGCTCAAGTAACTAAAATTGTAGAAATGATTGCAATTGATAAACTATACCAAGATTGTGAAAATTGGACAAGACATCGAACCAGAAGAAGTAATGATTTAAGGTTCAATAGTTCAATCGGAGCTGACTTGAAAGTTGAACTGGATGATATAATAAATAATTTAATTATTTTAATTTAATCTAAATAATAAAATAGTTAAATATTAATATCATTTTTTTTATTTTTCAACAAATAATATTTTACTTTAAGATAATATTTTGAACAATATTTTAAATAAAAAAATCTAAGACAATATATTTTTTTTTCTTTTTTTCTTTAAATTTAAATATCTTATTTGTGCAACCGATAAAAATTAAAAGGCCAAAATCGAAAATATTTGAACCAACTAATTTGTTAAAATCTAGATCATTTTGCTAGTTCTCAAGTATAATCTCGACTTTGATTAATTCAGTACCATTTTATGCAAAAATGGTTATAAATTTGGACTACATTGGTTGAATGATTGGTTCACAATTGAATCGGGTTGTCTAATTAAATTTTTAAAACCATGATAGAGACTGTTAAGGGATTAAATCAGTTGATACATTAAACATGCATGATTTGAGCTATCTCTATTATATGTTGTTTTAGAAGATTCTTTATAAAATTAAACATGCATGGTTCACCTAAAGTGACTCTTGGTGCATTGTTAATAACTATGAGGAAACTTCAACCTAAGGCACCTATATTGCCTATGATGGTACAAGTTTATTCTATAGATCCTAATCCTTACTAGCAACTAGGAGTACATACTAATCCTACCTAGGCTTCTAGACTGAACTATTCTACGGAATGTGTGATCCTGAGCTTTGTTTATAAGGTGTTAACCTATGGCTCACAATTAATCTACATAGTGCTGATTTCCATTATTTAAGTTTTTGAATTTTATATTTATTTTGGGGTTTAATAATTAATTTATTATNAGCCTATGATGGTACAAGTTTATTCTATAGATCCTAATCCTTACTAGCAACTAGGAGTACATACTATTCCTACCTAGGTTTCGAGACTGAACTATTATAGGGAATGTGTGATCCTGAACTTTGTTTATAAGGTGTTAACCTATGGCTCACAACTAATCTATATAGTGCTGATTTCCATTATTTAAGTTTTTGAATTTTATATTTATTTTGGGGTTTAATAATTAATTTATTATTTGATTCAACTCTTATAATTGTTAGTTAACATGAAGATCAATGCATTCTAGGTTTTATTTTTGAATTTAATTTCCTATTCTAAGTCAGTGTTCTCCATTGGTTTCTGCTAAATTGTCATTTAATTTATTTACACTTACGTTTCTCACACTTAAGTTTCATATACATGCTTAATTTGCAAAAAAATTACCTTTCACAAATATGAAAATAGTTTATATANGGCATTCTAGGTTTTATTTTTGAATTTAATTTCCTATCCTAAGCCAGTGTTCTCCATTGGTTTTTCTGCTAAATTGTCATTTAATTTATTTACACTTACGTTTCACACTTAGGTTTCATATACATGCTTAATTTGCAAAAAAATTACCTTTCACAAATATGAAAATAGTTTTGATATATATATANAAAAAATGTAAGTAGGGAATTACCAAATGCATGTATGCTTAGTGGTCAAACTTATAAATTACATGTTTTTGAATGAAAATACACTCTTTTATAAACTAGACATGGAAACATGTACAATTTTTATGGAATTGACCTATTTAGGAGGATGATTTGCGAACTTATATAGCTTTGGTATAAAATTCTATATAATTGGTGAGCTTATGAGAGATTTTGAAAAAAAAAGAGTTTGTTTTAGTTTTAAAAATATTTACTTATGTTTGTATATTTTTATAAATAGTTCTATTTTTGTTTAGTTTGAAAATGATTTTAATTTAAAGATGTTTGTTTTAGGTTTATTTTTGTTTAGTTTGAAAATGGTATGTTTTTTTAGTTTTGAAACAATTTACTTAGGTTTGTTTTCCTTTTTAAAAGGTTTTACTTGTATTTTGAAAAAGTTTTTTTATTTAGGTTTAATTTATTAATGAAAAAGTTTACTTAGGTTTAATTTTAATTTTGAAAATGTTTTTTNCAGCTTTGGTATAAAATTCTATATAATTAGTGAGCTTATGAGAGATTTTGAAAAAGAAAGAGTTTGTTTTAGTTTTAAAAATATTTACTTATGTTTGTTTATTTTTATAAATAGTTTTATTTTTGTTTAGTTTGAAAATGATTTTAATTTAAAGATGTTTGTTTTATGTTTATTTTTGTTTAGTTTGAAAATGGTATGTTTTTTTAGTTTTGAAACAATTTACTTAGGTTTTTTTTCCTTTTCAAAAGGTTTTACTTGTATTTTGAAAAAGTTTTTTATTTAGGTTTAATTTATTAATGAAAAAGTTTACTTAGGTTTAATTTTAATTTTGAAAATGTTTTTTTTAAGTTTCAATTTTTTTCAAAAATATTTGTTTAGGTTTTCATTATTTTAAAAAATATTTTACTTGGATTTTATTTTGAAAATTTTGTTTGGGTTCTTATATAAAAAAAGGTTTTAGCTTGTAAAAGGTTTTACTCGTGTTTGGTTTGGTTTTGAAAATATTTTGTTTAGATTTTATTTAATTTTAAAAAAATTTACTAAGGTTTTATATTATTTTTGAAAATATATTTATNCTTAAGTTTCAATTTTTTTTCAAAAATATTTGTTTAGGTTTTAGCTTGTAAAAGGTTTTACTCGTGTTTGGTTTGGTTTTGAAAAGATTTTGTTTAGATTTTATTTAATTTTAAAAAAATTTACTAAGGTTTTATATTATTTTTGAAAATATATTTATTTTACTTTTATATTGAAAATATTTTATTTAGGTTTATTTTAATTTTGAAAATGTTTTATGTATTGGTTTGTTTTTGTTTGAAAAAGGTTTTGCTTAAGTTTGAGCTTTTAATTTTTTAAGGGTTTACTTAGGTTTTATTTTAGTTCTGAAAGTGGCTTTGCTTAAGTTTTTTTTTTTTTTTAAATTCTTAGGTTTTGAAATTATTGTAGGATTGTTTTACTTCTAAAAAAAGTTTTAACTTGATTTTTATTAAGGAATTCACTCTATATTTAAGTTTTGCATAAGAAATTTTGGAATTTTTAAGGAAAATATAAGTTTAATCAGTTCAAATTTTGAGCATACTTGAATATTTATTGACAATTTTTTTTTTTAAATGAGAATATACATAAGCTTATTTTACCTTATAAACTTATTCCCCTCTTATTTCACACATGTTTTACCTTACATTTTACTTGTTAATTTAACTTATTTATCACAGATTTACAATTAAGTAAGGCTTTTATTNAAATGAGAATATACATAAGCTTATTTTACCTTATAAACTTATTCCCCTCTTTTTGGAGCTGACATGCTTTAATTTTACGTGATTTCACATGTGTTTTACCTTACATTTTACTTGTTAATTTAACTTATTTATCACAGATTTACAATTAAGTAAGGCTTTTATTNTAATTATTTTAGATTGTTTGCGGAGTATAGTATGCATTAATTGCTAGCCTTCACATTCTTGACCCCCTTTAATTGCTAGCCTTCACAAACTTGACCCCCTTGACATAGAATTGGACTACTTATCCAAACTTTAATTGGAACATTGATGGCATTAGTATAGAAAACCAATATTGGTGGAGAGCTCACGCCAAAATTGTAAGAAATTATAACAACTAGGCCAAGGACCACATTTAACAAACTGAACCTTGGAAAGTCACCTCGAAACTCCAATTCAAAGAGAATAAACTGTCATTAGAAGAATTAGTAGTAAACTGGAAAAATGATTCGAAGGCCTACACCCAAAGTTGGCTAACCTACCAATGCCTCAATAAAAATAATAATAATCATAGAGTAGACAACCTGCAATAAGAGAGCACCCAAGCCAATTATGTAGGATGTTGGAAAAACCAACATAGTGAGTACTCTGAATAAAATGAGTATTCGAAAGAATCGGTGATAAATCTACAGAAGACGTTACAAAGCCAAGCTGATGCACTTAGAAACATAGAAAATCAAGATGGATAGTTAACTAACCTATTAAGCAATAAATCTCAAAGGATGTCAGGGGCAGTCAAGGGCCATAACTTTGAATATGAAGAGTTGATCACTAAAAAAAATGCTGATTTGTATAAATTATTTGTTTGGATAATGATTGAAGAAGAATGTGTTTTTTTTTCAAGGCACCACTTTGCATTATGAGGGAGAAACTTGAGCCTATAGTATCACTCATAGGAGTGCTGCAAGGGGAAGAGTTGGAAGATAGCCCTAGGCGGGAGAGTGACCCAGTAAAAATTGACTCAAAGCTTAAAAAAACCTAGAGAGAGCCCAACTCAAAATTTAAATGACTTTAACTTATCTTATAAGGATCCATTTCTTGCAATTTTTTAGGGAAACACTAATTTGAAAGTAGAGGTGTAATTTGGGAGGAATTTGGATATAAAAAATACCCTTAAGATTGATCATTTAAATAGACACCCTACATACTCTTTAGAAGACTGCTATTGGTCTGAGTGGGAAAAGATACAAAAAAATTTAATTTTTGGGCATTAAGTAAAAACTCTAGGACCAATAAAGTATTACAAGATTAATCGAGGATTTCTAAATTTGAATTTCAATCTTAGTGGAAGCCTTTGTCATCAGGCTCAAGACGTTAAACTAAGCACTAGCTTGGGAAGCAACCCAAGTGTTATTTAATGTGTTGACCATGTTTTTATTTTCTGCATTTGTTTCAAAATTTGTTTTGAAATTTATTTTAAATTTTCATCTGAATTAGTTTTGTGTCTTATCTATATACATGACAGTTAACCCTAGATGGTGGGGTAGGAGATGAGAACTCTAATTTTTGTTTCTTCTACTTTTTTGTACCTCTTTTGATTTACGCACTGTTACATATTTTACATAGTTGTATTACATAGTTGTATTATGGTTTTGATTTACGCACTGTTATGTGTTGGAAAAAAACAAGTTTGGGGGAGAAAAGTGAACCTCCTTACAAACTTATTTTTTACTAAGTTCACATAACTCAATAAAGAATTCAATATTCATAAGGAAACTTCTGCTAAAAGAATAATTTATACAAAATTCTTATTATATTATTTTAAAAGAGAATAAATGTCATTTAGAAAAGATTAACTTTAATGATTTAATAATAAGATTTCAGAACGTAACAAACTTAGAAATTTACTTAAAGAAATCTATAAATTAGTAAAAGGGTGTAATTGAAATATTAATTGGTAAACCAAAGACGTCTTTAAGTCATTATCAGTTCATTTTAACCAATTTAATGTAATCTTAATTTTTAATAGAAAAGATAACTTAAAGGTGTGACATTAAATTATCATTGTTAAGATTTATTGCCTAAGAAACACTACCCTTCATCATATTTAAAATAAAAAAAGAAAAATATTCCCAACCAGATAAAGTATATCTCAAAACAAAAAAAAAAGAGAAGGAAAATAAAAGAAGATAAAGTTAAAAAGTAAAAGGCCCTGAAAAGAAGATTGAGATTGCCACAACAAAATTCAAGAAAAAAAGAAACAAGAAGGGTGTTTAGTAGGACTTAAGTAATAAAGTTTTTTCATGATTCTTTAATGAAACCACTTAAATTTATCTTTAAAGGCTAAAAGTTAAGGAATATAAAGTTAGCTAAATCCACTGAAGATGTTTTAAGGATATTTGAGGTTAGTAAAATATATTTTAAATAACATTTAAGAATATATTAGATTTATTGAGGACAAAATGAAGGGAATTAAGGAAAAGATCGAGTTATTAATCATTGAAAATAATTCATCCTAAAAAAACATTTAAACACTTTAATTCACTTCGATAAAAAAGTTGAAAAGTTGGAACCCTATAGAAGTATCTATTATTCTCATTGGATCCCAACTGACCTATGAGATTACTTGAGGGCAAGTAAATGGATAAGTTTGGGGGCATTGACATACATCAATTTTACTTGATTTCTTGTGTATTTTAGCCTACATTTTTCTTATTATTTTTATTGATTTATCAAAGATTTACATTTGATAAAGGCTTTTATTGATGTTATGAGGTTGCAAGTGTGGAACACAAATATTTTGGAATGCGAAAAACCAACAAAAAAATTTTCTAAAGTAGCGTGACCTCACCTAAAAGTGGCATGAACATGCCATGTGATCAAGAACAACAACATGACCATGCTAGAATCTGGAGTGACCATGCCATGTTATCAAGAACAACAACACGACCATGCTAAAATCAGGTGTGACCATGCTAAATTTACTGACCTAAGGGTGACCACGTCACCAGAATTAAAAGCCATCGTGACTACACTAGTTTTTTACATGACTATGCTGATGAAATTGGAAATTATTTTGGAAGAAATTTCCTTACGAAATGCATTGATCTAGATATATAATGATTCTTAGGGCTTCCTTAAAGAGGAAGAGAGTTCTAGAATGGTTGGAGGTAAAGATTAGGAGAGATTTTGAGTACTTCCCTTAGGTTTTCTTCCTTCTTTGGGTTAAACCCTTTGGGGTTGTGTTTTCTACCTTATATTCCTGAGAGTTTTGAGAGAATTTTAATGAGAGGGAGAGGTGCTACTTTTGTGGAGAGGACAAGTCTTGAATGTAAGTTTTACTTTCTGTTGTAATTTGAATCAAAGAGCTACATGAATTTCTTTTTTGTGATTTTTCTCGATGATGTGTGGGTAAACTCTTTTTTGTGTCTATGTGATGTAGGGATACTGGTTTTTAATGTGGAATTTTAAGAAGTTTTCCTATAGCATTTTTCATGTTTTTATGGCTTATATTATTGGTTAACCTTTGAGTTTTGTTTACTTCTTGTATAGTCAACAAAGATGTTTAAATCTTTCGTAAAGCTATTGATATGTATAAAACATGCTTAAATTCCTTTACTTGTTCACCTATTTATGGATAAAATTGTACTTTTAAGAAGGGAATTTTGTGTTCTTCTTACAGGTATAATAAGTAGTTGAACTGGAATGAAGTGGAGAAGAAATGGAGCAAAGCAGAGGTGACATGGAGCTAAGGGAGCACCAAGTAACTAGCGCCTAGGCGCCACTAAGGTGTTGCACCTAAGCACCTTGGTGCCACACACTTAAGAATCTATGTGCCAGTCTACCTGGGCAGACAGAGAGCTTGGTGCTTAGGCACCACAACTGCTGGGCAATTTTTTCAGCATTGCTCCCCATGATGTTGGGAATTATTTGGAGGTCATATGCAATTCTACAAGGGCATGGAGAGAAGTATTTCAAGAGGAGAAGAAGAGGAACATTAGAGGATTTCCTTAGGAGAGAATTAAGTCTTTTACTTGCAGAATTTGGTGAGAATTGAGAGATTCATTATTCTTCATAATCCATTTTCATTCCACCACCATATTGAAGTTCATTAATGATTTTTATTTTATAGTTTAGAGTTTGTGTGGTGAGATTTAGTGTGAAACTTTCTGTAAGAGTGTTGGAAGGAGAAAGCGAGAGATATTTTCTTCATGCATTTCTAAGGAAAGGCTACAAGGGATTTGCTTTGAGAAAGAGTTTCAAATAATTTTTATTTGTCTATTAATGCTGTATGAACTTTATTTTATATATGAAATTTGTGTTTTGTTGTGTCTTTCTCATGAAGTCTGAGTAGTTCACTCTAACTTTCTCCCTACTCTTAGATATGGTAAAATGAAGAGATAATATGATGTCCCAATATTTAAATATAAAATAAATTGTGATGATTTTTCAACTTTGAACTTAATTTACATTTCGATCTGACAAATTGAATTGTTAAAATATGTTGTGAAACATCTGATCCGAAAAATGGAGTATGAGTTCTACAACAGAGTGAGGATCACATTTGATTTCATGGAGTGCAAATAAATAGGGAAATATTCTTTGTTGGGTGTAGAATTGGAGAATCTTTAGGGTGACAGACTGAAATCCCTAATTTGGTCTTAGTGTTAAAAAAATAAAGCTAGAGTTAGCCTTCAGGTGAAGGGAAGTGGGAGCTCTGGATTGGGAGCCGGTATCCTCCTAGCCTAGCCACAGATTTAGGGACTAAACCTAGGATTAGAAAATGATTTTCTATGCACCGTATAAGGGTAGAGAATTATAATTGTTTCTATTTGGCACAATACATATTATAAACATTTATCGCATCTCATTTCACCAAAACCTTATTGTAGTGGGAAAGATGCTTTTTCACATAAGAAATCTTCATTACATAAACATAGTTAGTAGATTAGTATTTACCTTTTAAACTTTGCATTTTTTATTTTGCTAATAGTTATGTACTTTAGTTTTGATAACATCTCAACATTCGAAATTAGTGACAGTGATTTTGTTTGATTTTCTGTAAATTTCATAGTAAAACTTATCATTGTCAATTTATACCTTCCCTGTGGGATCGATATTTGAGGCTTAAATAGAAAGTACTTTATTACTTGATAATGATACATATACTTGCATAGAATCCCATTATTAATTGCCTATAATTATATATATATTTTACACAATTTACTTTTCATACAAGGATCAAGTTTTTGGCGATGTAGTGATGTCAACTTCATAAATCCTTACATATAAAAAATCGGGATGAAGATTTTGGTGTCGTTGCATGGGGAAGGTAACAGTTAAATTTAGTTAAATTAAATAGTTTTGATAAATTAGGAAAGTTAGAGATATTATATATACTATAAAAATATATTAAAATTAAAAAAAAATCAAAAATCCAAAAAGAAATTTATTTAAGAGTATATTTTTTTTAAAAAAAAGAACAGTAACTTGCTTACTTGATTTGTTTATGTGAAATATTGGATCTAAATGTTTAGAACCTTATGATTCAGAGTTAGAACATACTATTAGAAAAATTCAAAAACAATAAAGAGAAATTAAAAATTTAAAAGAAATGGAAAATAACTTAGAAAATCCAATAAATGAGAATCGACAAAGATNTTTATTTTTTTATGCGAAATATTGGATCCTAAGGCTTAATACCTTACGATTCAGAGTTAGAATGTACTATTAAGAAAATTCAAAAACAACATAAAGGAATTAAAAATTTAGAAGAAATGACAAATAACTTAGAAAATCTAATAAATGAGAATCGACAAAGACCTTTAAAAGATTATTCAAATCNTTTTTAAAAAAAAGAATTTTACTTGGCTTACTTTATTTGTTTATGCGAAAAATTGGATATGAAGGATTAGTACCTTATGATTCAGAGTTAGAATGTACTATTAGAAAAATTCAAACACAGCAAAGAGAAATTAAAAATCTAAAAGAAAAGGTAAATAACTTAAAAAATTCAATAAATGAGAATCGACAAAGACCTTTAAAAGATTATGTGAATCCGACAGCAGATGAAAATTTACAAGAAATGGTGAATAACTTAGATAATCTAATAAATGAAAATCGACAAAGACCTTTAAAAGATTATGCGAATCCGACAGCAGATGAACTTCACTTGACTATTCAAAATCCTGATGTTGCTGCTAATTTATTTGAGCTTAAACCTGTTATTATCCAAATGGTACAAAATAATCAGTTTGGAGAATAATCTACTAAAGATCCTAACTTACATCTTGCTAGTTTTCTTGAGATTTGTGATACAATTAAATATGACAAAGTGTCTAATGATGTTGTTGGCTTAGACTTTTTCCTTTTTCATTAAGGGATAAATCCAAGGCTTGGTTAAATTCATTAGCACTTGGATCTATTAGAACTTTGGGAGAACTATCGCAAAAATTCTTGGCTAAATATTTTCCGCCTTCGAAAACTGCTAAGCTTAGAAATGATATTACATCTTTTTGTCAGTTTAAAGGGGAATTGCTATATGAAGCCTGGGAAAGATTTAAAGATCTTCTTAGAAAATTTCTATACCATGCTTTTCCAGATTGGTTAATAATTCAAACATCTTACAATGGATTAGTAGGATCACTAAGATCTATTATAGATGTTGTTGCGGGTGGATCATTTTTTATGAAGCANTCTAGGATTAGCCAATGATTTTCTATACCATGTATCAGGGTAGAGAATTTTAATTGCTCATTTTTGGCACAATACATATTATAAATATTTATCTCATCTCATTTCACCAGAACCTCATTGTAGTGGGAACGATGCTTTCTCATGTAAGAAATCTTCATTACATAAACATAGTTAGTAGATTTGTTTTTACTTTTTAAACTTTGCATTTCTGTTTTGCTAATAGTTAAGTACTTTAGTTTTGATAACATCTCAACATTCAAAATTAATGACAGTGATTTCCATTCATTTTCTGTAAATTTCTTAGTAAAACTTATCATTGCCAATTTACACCATCTCTGTGAGATCAATATTTGGGGCTTAAATAGAACGTCATTTATTACTTGTTAATGATACATATACTTACATAGAATCCCATTAATAATTTTCTATAAATATATATATTTTACACAACTTACTTTTCATACAATGATCAAGTTTTTTGCGCTGCAGTGGTGTCAACTTCATAAATCCTTACATATAAAAAAAGTTGGGATCAAGTTTTTGGCGCCATTGTCGGGGAGAAGGTAACGGTTAAATTTAGGTAAATTAAATAGTATTGATAAATTAGGAAAGTTAGAGATAATATATATATTATAAAAATATATAAAAACTAAAAAAATCAAAAATCCAAAAAGAAATTTATTTAAGCGTGTTTTTCTTTTTTTAAAAAAAAGAATTTTACTTGGCTTACTTTATTTGTTTATGCGAAATATTGGATATGAAGGATTAGTATCTTATGATTCAGAGTTAGAATGTACTATTAGAAAAATTCAAAAACAGCAAAGAGAAATTAAAAATCTAAAAGAAAAGGTAAATAACTTAGAAAATTCAATAAATGAGAATCGACAAAGACCTTTAAAAGATTATGTGAATCCGACAGCAGATGAACTTCACTTGACTATTCAAAATCCTGATGTTGCTGCTAATTCATTTGAGCTTAAACCTGTTATTATCCAAATGGTACAAAATAATCAGTTTGGAGAATAACCTACTAAAGATCCTAACTTACATCTTGCTAGTTTTCTTGAGATTTGTGCTACAATTAAATATGACAAAGTGTCTAATGATGTTGTCGGCTTAGACTTTTTCCTTTTTCATTAAGGGATAAATCCAAGGCTTGGTTAAATTCATTAGCACTTGGATCTATTAGAACTTTGAGAGAACTATCGCAAAAATTCTTGGCTAAATATTTTCCGCCTTCAAAAACTGCTAAGCTTAGAAATGATATTACATCTTTTTGTCAGTTTAAAGGGGAATTGCTATATGAAGCCTGGGAAAGATTTAAAGATCTTCTTAGAAATATCTATACCATGCTTTGCCAGATTGGTTAATAATTCAAACATTTTACAATGGATTAGTAGGATCACTAAGATCTATTATAGATGTTGTTGCGGGTGGATCATTTTTTATGAAGCATATTCTTTATTTGTAGAAATGACTACTAATAATTTTCAATGGCCATCTCAAAGGGTAAATCTTAAGGGAGTAGTCAGTATTCATGATACTGATGCAATGTCTATTTTGGCATCTCAAATAGCTGCTATTTCTAAAGATATATATAAAAAAGGAGTGAACTATTCTCAAATACCACCAATATTAGAGGAAAATTCACTATGACATATTATTAATACTCACCCATCTTATGAAACTTTAAACGCTATAAATAATCAAAATAAAAATCCCTATTCTAACTATTTTAACCCTCGATTGATAAATCACCTTAATTTTAGTTGGAATAATTATAACAATCTAGTGAATCCATCCAAAAATCTAAACAATCAAGGAAATCCTAATTTTTGACCAAATTATCCTCCAAAATTAACTCCAATCCTAACACACAAGTTAAGGAAAAGAAGTTGACGATTGAAGAAGTGATGTTGAAAATGGGAAATCAAATACAAAATCAAGGGACTGCTATTAGAAATATTGAAAATCATTGAGGACATATTGCTACTGCACTTAGTAATAGACCTTTTGGAATTCTTCTGAGTACTATGGAAGTTAATCCAAAAGATCAAAAAAAAGAGCAAATTAAAGATATTCAATTACAAAGTGGAGAAGAAGTTGTAACAAGGATCCAAAGAGAAACTGAAGTTGTGAAGAGAAGGAAGAAATGGAAAATGATCAACATGAAAATGAACAAACACAGGTTCCTTTAGAAAAACCATTAACTCCGTTTCCTCAAAGACTGAAGCAGAAAAATAAAGATAAAATATTTAAAAAAAATTTGGAAATCCTTAAGAAATTAACGATAAATATTTCTTTTGTTGAAACTTTGGAACAAATGCTAAGTTATGTGAAATTTATGAAGGATGTACTAAATAAGAAAAGGAAGTTTACAGATCATGAGACTGTTGCACTCAGTGAAGAGTGTAGTGCTATTATTCATAAAAAGCTTCCTGAAAAATTAAAAGATCCTCGTAGTTTTACTATACCTTGTGCAATTGGTGAAAAGTTTTATTGAAAATCTTTATGTGATTTAGGAGCGAGTATCAATCCTATGCCCTTATCGATCTTTACATGTTTAAATTTGGGAGAAATTTCCTCTACTACTATAACTCTTCCGTTAGCTAATCGATCAATAACTTATTCAAAAGGACTTATAGAGGATGTGCTATTAAAAATGGATAAATTTATTTTCCTTGTAGACTTTATAGTAGTGGATATGGAGGAAGATAAAAAGATTCCTATTATTTTAGGGAGACCATTTCTTGTAACAGGAAGAGCTGTAATAAATGTGCAAAAAGGAGAATTTATAATGAGATTTAATGATCAAAAATTAAAATTTAATATAGCAAAAGCTATGAAATATCTTGCAATAGAAAAAGATAATAAAAAATCTTATTCCTTCAACTATTAAACCACCTAAACTTGAATTAAAGATATTACCTGCCCATTTAAAGTATGTATTTTTAGGAGAGTCATCTACTTTGTCTGTTATTATAACTTATGAGTTAACTAAAATTCAAGAAAAAAAGTTGATAGAAATGTTTAACATGTATAAAAAGGCTTTTGGATGGACTTTAGCAGATCTTAAAGGAATTAGTCCTTCAGTTTGTATGCACAGAATTTTATTAGATGAACAATATAAACCTAAAGCTGTTCCTCAGAGAAGACTAAACCCAACCATGAAAGAAGTTGTTAAAAAAGAGATTTTAAATGGTTAGATGCTGGAATTATATATTTTATTTTAGATAGTGCTTAGGTAAGCCCAATTCACTGTGTCCCGAAGAAAAGAGGAATGACTGTTGAAGAAGATGAGAAAAATGAATTAATACCAATAAGACAAGTTACTGGTTGGCAAATTTGTATTGACTATAAAAAGTTAAATATGACCACCAGAAAAGATCACTTTTCTTTACCCTTTCAAGACCAAATGTTGGATAGATTGGCTGGAAATAAATATTATTACTTTTTAGATGGATATACCAGTTATCATCAAATTCCAATTGCTCCAAAGGATCAATAGAAAATAATATTTACATGAACATATGAAGCATTTGCTTTCATAGAATGCCTTTTGGACTATGCAATGCACCTGCAACATTTCAAAGATGTGTGACGTCAATTTTTAGCAATTTTATAGAACATGCAATGGAAGTGTTTATGGATGACTTTTTTTTATATTTGGGACTTCGTTTGAGTTATGTATTAATAATTTAGAAAAAGTTCTAGAAGTATGTGAAAAAGTCAACCTAGTATTAAATTAGGAAAAAATGTCAATTTATGGTCGCAGGAGGTATTGTGTTTGGGCATAAAATTTCTTAAAAAGGCATGGAGGTAGATCCTACAAAAATCTAAGTTATAGAAAAATTACCACCACCTACTAATGTTAAATGGGTGAAAATTTCTCTAGGACATGCTGGTTTTTACAAGCGCTACATAAAAGAAAAATTCAAAAATAACTAAGCTGCTATGCCAACTTTTAGAAAAATATAAAAAATTTAATTTTGATGAGGAATGCATAAAAGCATTTGAATTATTAAAGAAAAAATTAGTCACTGAACCTATAATAGTACCACCTGACTGGGAAAAACCATTTGAGATAAATATTAGTGATTATGCTATTGGGGTTGTATTAGGACAAAGGCACGATAAAGTTTTTAAAGTTATATATTATGCTAGTAAGACTTTAAATGATGCTCAAATTAATTATTCTACTACTGAAAAAGAGTTATTAGCTATTTTTTATGCCTTTGATAAATTTTGACCTTATTTAATTGAAACTAAATGTATAGTGCATACAGATCATTCTGCTATTAAATACTTAATGTAAAAGAAGGATATTAAACCAAGATTAATGAGATGGACACTTCTATTGTAGAAGTTTGATTTTACTGTGATTAATAAAAAGAGAAATGATAATCAAAGAGCTGATCATTTGTCTAGGATAGAATAGAAATATTAGCTAATTTTATAAATAAAATTTTAAAAAATTTCCCTGATGAACAGTTATATAGTATTGATGAAATGGATGTACCGTGGTAAGCTGATATAGTGAATTATATTATAAGTGATATTTTACCACCTGATATGAAAAATCCACAATAAAAGAAATTTATATTTGATTCAAAAGACTATTTTTGGGATGACCCATATTTATATAAACAATGTAAAAATTTAATTATTAGAAGATGTGTGCCTTATAAAGAAACTCAACAGATAATTGAAAGATACCATGATTCTGAATTTGGAGGACATTTTGGAACAAATAGAACTACATATAAGATTTTGCAAGCTAGATTTTATTGGTCTACTATTTTTAAAGATGTTAATGAATATATTAAAATTTACGATAGATGTCAACGAGTAGGAAATATTTCTAGAAGAAATGAAATGGCTTTAAATTACACATTGGATGTTGAAATTTTTGATATGTGGGGACTAGATTTTATGAGACCATTTTTGTCTTAATTTGGAAACTTATATATATTACGTCCTGTTGATTATATGTCCAAATGGATTGAAGCTATTGTTGTACCCAGATGTGATGCTCGGACTGTTTCTAAATTTTTAATTAAAAATATTTTTACAAGATATGAAATGTCGAGAGTAATTATTACTGATGGAGGATCTCATTTTAGGAATATAAGAATCAAAAAATTAATTAAGAAATATGATATTATGCATAGATTATCTACTGCTTGTTATCCTCAAACTAGCGGTCTAGCAGAGATATCAAATCGTAAAATTAAATGTATTTTAGAAAAAGCTGCAAATCCTTTTAAATTGAATTGGTCTGCTAGACTATATACTCCATTATGGGCATATAGAACTGCTTATAAGACTCTTATAGAAATGTCCCCATATAGACTGATATTTGTAAAAGCATGTCACTTACGAGTAGAATTAAAACATAAAGCATTTTGGGCTATTAAAGAATTTAATTTTAATCTAAAATATGTTGGTGAGAAAAAAATATTGCAACTTAATGAACTTAAGGAAATAAGAAATGAAGCATATGATAATGCAAAAATCTATAAAGAAAAAATAAAAATATGGCATGATCGGAAGATTATTCAGAAGGAATTTGAACCTAGACAAGGAGTTCTATTATATAATATAAGATGAGACTGTTTCCAAGAAAACTAAAATCTAGATGGTTACGACCATTTTAAGTGATTAAAGTCTACCATTGTGGAGCTCTTGTTATTAAAGATCCTAACATTGGAACGATATTTAAAGTTAATGGGCATCGTCTGAAACATTATTATGAAATGCACATACCTCAATTTAAAGAAGTTTTAATGTTAAGTCAACCCAACTAAACAAATGGTGTGTCCGACTGACGNACAGAAGATTATTCAGAAGGAATTTGAACATAGACAAGGAGTTCTATTATATAATATAAGATGAGACTGTTTCCAAGAAAACTAAAATCTAGATGGTTACGACCATTTTAAGTGATTAAAGTCTACCATTGTGGAGCTCTTGTTATTAAAGATCCTAACATTGGAACGGTATTTAAAGTTAATGGGCATCGTCTGAAACATTATTATGAAATGCAGATACCTCAATTTAAAGAATTTTTAATGTTAAGTCAACCCAACTAAACAAATGGTGTGTCCGACTGACGCCGTTAAACCAAGCACTTTGTGGGAGGCAACCCATACATATATGTTTATGTATTACTATTTTGTTTGATAAGTGTCTTATATATTAGTGGATAATAATCCTACACAATGATATTTATTATAAATTAAGTCAAACATTGGGATTGGAGAAAAAGTTAGAATTAAATTTAATGAAAAAATGAAAGTCACAATATTTTGGCCACTGGCGCCGACGNGATATTTATTATAAATTAAGTCAAACATTTGTATTGGAGAAAAAGTTAGAATTAAATTTAATGAAAAAATGAAAGTCACAATATTTTGGCCACTGGCGCCGACGGCGCACAAGAAAACGTACCTCAGCGTCGGCAGCGGCAATCGGGAGCGCCGACAGGGCCAAGAGTGGTTTGATGGTTCAAACAACTTTTGGCGGACTTTGGTAGGATTTCGCTCCATAATAACCGCCAAGAGGTGTTTTTAAAGTCCTAAAAACTTCCTACAATGCATAGAAACTTCCTATTGTCGGATTCCATGGCTTCCAAATCTAGAAATACTTCAAGGTATGGAGTTTTCAATAGAAGAAGGTTTATTAGTTTCAACATGCAGAGATTATACGATAAAGTTATTACGAAGAAGAGATTGATCAAGGAGAGAGGATTTGTTAATCATGGATNAAGATTATACGATAAAGTTATTGCGAAGAAGAGATTGATCAAGGAGAGAGGATTTGTTAATCATGGATTGGTCAATCCAAGTGCTTCGGTTGAGAAGATCATTTTGCAAAGGCGATGGGAAGTTCTGTGTTACACTACCGTTGTAGTTGTTGTGCCTATAATGANAAGAAGATCATTTTGCAAAGGCGATGGGAAGTTCTGTGTTACACTACCGTTGTAGTTGTTGTGCCTATAATGAAGGAGTTCTATGCAAATCTACATGGAATTACCCAAGGAGTTGTCTTTGTACGAGGTAAGGTTGTACCATTTACTCCTGAGAGGATTAATGAATTGTATATGATAGAAAATGTTCTAATCTGACATCATACAAATTTGATTCCTACGCGAGATTTGATGCAAGATATTTATACTTTTCTGATGCATGAAAGTGATATGTGGGAAGTACGAGATGAAGGATATATTAACTTTCCTGCTTCATCACTTAATTTAATTTNGTCGAAAACCGTTAAGCTTAGAAATGATATTACATCTTTTTGTCAGTTTGAAGGGGAATCAATATATGAAGCTTGGGAAATATTTAAAGATCTTAGAAAATGTCCACACCATGCTTTGCCATATTGGTTAATAATTAAAACCTTTTACAATGGATTAGTAGGATCACTAAGATCTATTATAGATGCTGCTGTGGGTGGATAAATAATGTCATAACTTTTGATGAAGCATATTCTTTAATTGAAGAAATAACTACTAATAATTTTCAATGGCCCTCTGAAAGGGTAAATCCTAAGAGAGTAGCCAATATTCATGATTCTAATGCAATGTCTATTTTGGCATCTCAAATTGCTTTTATTTCTAAAAAGATTGATCAAATAAGAGTGAACTATTTCAAATACCCCCAGTATTAGAGGAAAATTCACTAGGACAGATTATTGATACTCAATCATCTTATGAAACTTTAAACGCTATAAATAATTGAAATAACAATCCTTATTCTAACTATTTTAACTCTGGATGGAAAAATCATCCTAATTTTAGTTGGAATAATTATAACAATCCGGTGAATCCATCTAGAATCTAAACAATCAAGCAAATCCTAATTTTTGACCTTATTATCTTCCAGGATTTAACTCCAATCCTAACCCACAAGTTAAGGAAAAGAAGTTGACTATGGAAGAAGTGATGTTGAATATGGGAAATTAAATACAAAATCAAGGGGTTGCTATTAAAAATATTGAAATTCAATTAGGACATATTACTACTGCACTTAGTAACAAACCTTCTGAAATTCTTCTGAGTACTGTGGAAGTTAATCCAAAAGATTAAAATAATGAGCAAATTAAAGTTATTCAATTACAAAGTGGAAAAGAAGTTGAAACAAGTATCCAAAGAGAAATTGAAGTTGATGAAGAAAAGGAAGAAATGGAAAATGATCAACATGAAAATGAACAAACACAGGTTCCTTTAGAAAAATCATTATCCCATTTCCTCAAAGACTGAAGCAGAAAATTAAAGATAAATAATTTACAAAATTTTTGAAAATCCTTAGGAAATTAAAGATAAATATTCCTTTTGTTGAAGCTTTGGAACAAATCCCAAGTTATATGAAATTTATGAAGGATGTACTAAATAAGAAAATGAAGTTTATAGATCATGAGACCGTTGCACTCAGTGAAGAGTGTAGTGCTATTATTCATAAAAAGCTTCTTGAAAAATTAAAAAATCCTGGTAGTTTTATTATACCTTGTGCAATTGGTGAAAAGTTTTATGGAAAAACTTTATGTGATTTAGGAGTGAGTATCAATCTTATGCCCTCATCAATCTTTAAATGTTTAGATTTGGGAGAAATTTTCCCTACTACTATAACTCTTCAGTTAGTCGATCGATCAATAACTTATCCAAAATGAGTTATAGATGTTGTACTAGTAAAAGTGAATAAATTTATTTTCCCTGTAGACTTTATAATATTGGATCTGGAGGAAGATAAAGAGAATCCGATTATTTTAGGGAGACCATTTCTTGTAACAGGAAGAGCTGTAATATCTGTGCAAAAAGGAGAATTAATAATGAGAGTTAATGATCAAGAAGTGAAATTTAATATAACAAGCTATGAAATATTCTGCAATAATAAAAAGATAGTGAATGTTTTAGGATGGAAGTAGTTGATTATCTGAGTAATGAACAATTTAAGAATGATTGTGAAGATAAATTAAAGCAAGGAAAAATTTTTGAGAATGAAGATGAAAAAAAAAAGGAGAAGATTCGGATTATATTCAGAGCAAATTTGAAACGTTAGACTTGTTGGAAAACGATAGTAAAAATCTTATTCCTTCAAGTATTATACCACCTGAACTTGAATTAAAGATATTACCTGCCCATTTAAAATATGTATTTTTAGGAGAGTCATCTACATTGCCAGTTATTATATCTTCTGAGTTAACGGAAATTCAAGAACAAAAGTTGATAGAAATGTTGAACAAGTATAAAAAGGCTTTTGAATGGACTTTAGCGGATATTAAAGGAATTAGTCCTTCAATTTGTATGCACAGAATTTTATTAGGAATCTAAAGCTGATCCTCAGAGGAGATTAAACCCAATAATGAAAGAAGTAGTTAAAATTTTTTTTTAAAAATGATTAGATGTTGGAATTATATATCCTATTTCAAATAGTGCTTGGGTAAGCCCAATTCACTGTGTTCCGAAGAAAGGAGTGACTGTTGAAGAAAATGAGAAAAATAAATTAATACCAATAAGATAAGTTACTGGTTGGTGAATTTGTATTGACTATAGAAAATTAAATATGGCCACTAGAAAAGCTCACTTTCCTTTACCCTTTCTTGACCAAATGTTGGATAAATTGGCTGTGAGTAAATATTATTGATTTTTAGATGGATATACTAGTAATCATCAAATTCTAATTGCTCTAGAGGATCAAGAGAAAATAACATTTACAAGCCCATATGGAACATTTTCTTTCCGTAGAATGCATTTTGGGCTGTGCAATGCACCTGCAACATTTCAAAGATACATGATGTCAATTTTTAGCAATTTTATATAACATGGAATGAAAGTGTTTATGGATGATTTTCTATATTTGGGACTTCGTTTGAGTTATGTCTTAATAATTTAGAAAAAGTTATGGAAGTATGTGAAAAAGTCAACCTAGTATTAAATTAGGAAAAATGTCAATTTATGACTGCAGGAGGTATTGTGCTTGGCATAAAATTTCTTAAAAAGGCATGGAGGTAGTTCCTGCAAAAATCCAAGTTATAGAAAATTTACCACCACCTACTAATGTTAAGGGCTGAGAATTTTTCTAGGACATGTTGGTTTTTACAAGTGCTACATAACAAATTTTTCAAAAATAATTAAGTCACTATGCCAACTTTTAGAAAAAGATAAGAAATTTAATTTTGATGAGGAATGCATAAAAGCAATTGAATTATTAAAGAAAAAATTAGTCACTGCACTTATCATAGTACCACTTGGCTGGGAAAAACCATTTGAAATAATGTGCGATGCTAGTGATTATGCTATTGGGGCTGTATTAGGACAAAGGCACGACAAAGTTTTTAAAGTTATATATATCGTTATTAAAACTCTAAAAAATGCTCAAATTAATTATACTACTACTGAAAGAGAGTTATTAGCTATTTGACTTTAAATGATGCTCAAATTAATTATACTGCTACTGAAATAGAGTTATTAGTTATTGTTTATCCCCTTGATAAATTTTGACCTTATTTAATTGAAACTAAATGTATAGTGCATACAGATCATTCTCCTATTAAATTCTTAATGCAAAAGAATGATACTAAACCAAGATTAATTAGATGGATACTTCTATTGCAAGAGTTTAATTTTACTGTGATTGATAGAAAGGGAAATGATAATCAAATAGCTGATCATTTGTATAGGATATAAATAGAAATATTAACTAATTTTGCAAATAAAATTTTAGAAAATTTCCCTGATGAACAGTTATATAGTATTGATGAAATGGATGTACCGTGGTATGCTGATACGGTGAATTATATTATAAGTGATATTTTACTACCTGATATGAAAAATCCACAATTAAAGAAATTTATATATGATTCAAAAGACTATTTTTTGGATGACCCATATTTATATAAACAATGTAATAATCTAATTATTAGAAGATGTGTGCCTCATGAAGCAACTCAACAGATAATTGAAAGATGTCATGATTCTGAATTTGGATGACATTTTGGAACAAATAAAACTGCATATAAGATTTTATAAGCTGGATTTTTTTGGCATACTATTTTTAAAGATGTTAATGAATATATTAAAATGTTTGATAGAAGTCAATGAGTAGGAAATATTTCTAGAAGAAATGAAATGCATCTAAATTATACATTGGAAGCTGAAATTTTTTATGTGTGGGGATTAGATTTTATGGGACCATTTATGTCTTCATTTGGAAACTTATATATATTAAATTGAAGCTATTGTTGTACCCAGATGTGATGCTCATAGTGTTTCTAAATTTTTTATTGAAAATATTTTTATAAGATATGAAATGCCGAGAGTAATTATTACTGATAAATGATCTCATTTTAGGAATAAGATAATAAAAAAAATTAATTAAGAAATATGATATTATACATAGATTCTCTACTGCTTATCATCCTCAGATTAGAAGTTTAGCAGAGATATCAAATCTAGAAATTAAACGTATTTTAGAAAAAGCTGTAAATCCTTATAAATTGGATTGGTCTGCTAGACTAGATACTGCATTATGGGCATATAGAGCTGCTTATAATTCTCCTATAGGAATGTCCCCATACAGACTGAGATTTGGAAAAAAAAAGCCACTTACTAGTAGAATTAGAGCATAAAGCATTTTGGGCTATTAAGGAATTTAATTTTAATCTAAAAGATGCTGGGGACAAAAGATTATTGCAACTCAATGAACTTGAGGAAATAAGAAATGAAGCATATGATAATATAAAAATCTAAAAATAAAATAAAAATATAACATGATTGGAAGATTATTTAAGAAATTTGAACCTGGACAAGAAGTTCTATTATATAATACAAGAATGAGATTGTTTCCAGGAAAACTGAAATCCAGATGGTTTGGACCATTTAAAGTGATTAAAGTCTATCATTATGAAACTATTGTTATTAAAGATCCTAACACTGCAAAGGTATTTAAAGTTAATGGGCATCGTCTGAAACATTATTATGAAGAGCACATACCTCAATTTAAAGAAGTTTTAATGTTAAGTCAACCCAGCTAAACAATGGGGTGTCGGGCTGACGAGGTTAAACCAAGCACTTTGTGGGAGGCAACCCATAAATATATGTTTATGTTTTACTATTTTATTTGATAAGTGTTATATATTAGTAGATAATAATCCTGTATAATTTCATTTATTATAAATTAAGTCAAATATTGGTATTGGAGAAAAGTTGGAATTAAATTGAACGAAAAATGAAAGCCGCAAAATTTTGGCTACTGGCGCCGACGACGCCCAAAAAAACGGACCTAAGCGCCAGTAGCGCAATCGGGAGCGCCGACTGCGCCGAGAGCGGTTTGACGGTTTAGACGACTTTTGGCGGACTTTGGCGGGATTTTGCTCCATAATAACCACCGGGAGGTGTTTTTAAAGTCCTAAAAATTTCTTAGGACGCCTAGAAATTTCCTATTTTCAGATTCCATGGCTTCCAATTCCAAAAATACTTCAAGGTATGAAGTTTTCAATAGAAGAAAGTTTATTAGTTTCGACACGTAGAGATTATACGATAAAGTTATTACAAAGAAGAGATTAATAAAGGAGAGAGGATTTGTTAATCATGGATTGATCAATCAAAGTGCTCTAGTTGACAAGATCATTTTAGAAAGGAGATGGGAAGTTCTGTGTTACACTACCGCTGCAGTTGTTTTGCCTAGAGTGAAGGAGTTCTATGCAAATTTACATGGAATTACCTAAGGAGTTGTCTTCGTACGAGGTAAGGTTGTACCATTTACTCCTGTGAGGATTAATGAATTGTATATGATAGAAATGTTCTAATCTGTCATTATACAAATTTCATTCCTACACGAGATTTGATGCAAGATGTTTATGATTTTCTGACGGATGAAAGTGATATGTGGGAAGTACGAGATAAAGGATATATTAGTTTTTTTGCTTCATCACTTAATCTAATTTTGAAGCAGTGGCATTTCTTTATTTGTGCAAAATTACTTCCTACTATGAAGATTAGTAGAGTCACAAAGGAAAGTGATATTTTAAACTAATGTATTCAAATGGAAATCAGCATGTTGCTAATGGAAATGAAGCACTAAATGCTATTATGGATCATTCTTCACATGCTTCAACTCCATTAATACCACCAACAGTAGGAAGTTCGCTTGCTTTGGAGATGAAATTGGAGAAAATTGAAAGGTAACTTCATAGTATTATGAATGCAGGGGAGATCTTAAGTACCTTTTGATCACCTTGATTGGAGAATGAAAGAAAATTTTGATCATATTGGAATTGTTGAAGCAGGATTAGTTCAGATGTTTAAAGAAAATGTGTGGATCAAAGAAAATTTAACAGATCAATTCCTGTACCGATCCTTCTACAACCTATATGTTTATTACCAATCCATGAGAGATATTAAAGGAGGTGAAAGCACTGAAGATGAAGTGAAATGCTGAAGACTTTGGATTATCTACTTAAGAATATTTATGTATTTGATGTAATTGTGTGGATTTGATTTGATTTGGTTTGGTTCGTTTTTGCTTTAGAATTCTGAACTTTGATTATGTGTATAATTTTGTGTCAGCCTTTAGTGTTGTGGTTTGATTTCAACGCTGATTTATAATTAGTTTGCTTAATAGGTGTGAATGTGTGATTTGTGAAATGTGTTTGTAAAAAGTGCTTTTTCATATATAAAAGTTAGTTTATTGTTGTTTGTGAAAATGATTGTTTGTGAAAACTTATTTGTGAATTATTGTTAGATAAAAATTTGTGTTTAAAAATACTAAAAAATTTTGGATTAAATTAAAAGGAAATTGAAAATTTGAAAAAAATCAAAATAATGAATTTCAGGCCTTTAGCGCTGACGGCACTGGCATGGGCGCCGACTGCGCCTTTAATTTGCAATTTTCACTGCAAAACCTCCATTTTTTCCCTTAAAGTCACCTTCAACCTTCGGTTTTTACACCTAGGTCTTGATTTTGGGCAGATTTGAGGCAAGTTAGAGGCAATGGAACTTCAAATTTCATTTTCTTTAGGTAAGAGCTACACTTTAAAGTAAATTTTTTTTTAAATTTTCACCAAAGATTTTTCTCACATTGCTTAGATCCGAAAGTTTTGTTTTTTTTAGTGATTTTGAGAAAATGCTTTGGTGAAAAACCTTTACTCAGTGGATTTAAGTTCAAAGTGCTTTACATTTTGATTATTGAAATTTTGCAATTTATTCAAATTTTTATCAAATTTTTCTAGATTTCCTATGACACCTAGAGCGAGCAAAAGAAAAATAGAATATGACGAGCAAAAGTTTGTTAGCTTTAAAGCTAGTTCTCGATTTCATAGTCTTCGAGAAAATAAGAAAGTGATTCTGGATCGAGGTTTCAAAAATCCGAGAGGAGAAGTTGAACGATTGATTATCACTCAATGGTGGGAATACTTCTGTTATTTTACTGCCGATGCTTTAGCTGGGATAGTTATGGAATTTTATGCCAACTTTCCAGAGGCTTTTGATTATTATGTTTTTATTCGAGGAAAAAGGGTGGAGTTTACTCCATGAAAAATAAATGAGTTTTATCAATTAGAAGATGTTTATAGATGCCAATATCATTCATTCTCTACTACAAATGAGGCTTTAGATGAGGTTATTTCTTTTCTGACTCGTGAGAAAGGGGCTTGGAAAGTAAAGAATAGAGTTAAAGTCAACTTTTCCCTTTCTATGTTAAATGTAGTATCTAAGGCCTGACATTATTTTATTTCTGGGAGGATGATTCCAACAAAACATCATAATGAAGTGACCAAGGATAGAGCCATCCTGAACTACTGTATTCAGCAAGTGATGGATATAAATGTAGGCTCTATCATTTATATGAACACTCGATCTATTTTCTCTGGGAAAGACCACTGGTGCATTGACACAACCTGCTCTCATTTATACACTTTGTGAGCATGCAGAAGTTGATTTTAAACTTGATGAAGAGAGGATTGAGCCTCAAAGACCAATTGAGCATGCAAACATTAAGACTTATGAGTCCCATGTTGATTGGAGATCTGGAAGTAAGGTCAAAGATATTCCTTCTACTTCTAAGACCCCTACTTTTAGTGAGCCTACTTCAAGTGACCCTAGTAACAGGGAGTTATTGGACCAGATGATGATTCAGTAGGGAGATATTTTGAGGATGGATCATAGGATGCAGAACATGGAGGCCAGAAATTCTCATACAAATGATCTGATTCATTAGAAGTTTGAATATGATGCCGCTTATGATGATGCTTAGTGAAATACCTGAGGGGCGATCATATAGTTCAATTCCCTATTCACCTATTTATACTCCTATCAGTAGCAAAAGTTAGATGTTAATGATGAAGAAGATGATTACTAGTGATCATTTTGTTTGTTTATTTATTTGTGTTGTACTTTGTGATTGTATTATTTGTTTTATGATATTGTTGAGGCTCTGTTGTTACGTTGTAATGTGAAACTATAATGTGTAAAACTGTTTTCATTTTTAGAATTTAGTTTAGTTCTATGTTAGTTTCAACACATTGTTATATGTATTGTAATTAACTATTTCTCAGCAAATTTTATATATATTATGTGCAATTTAATGTTTTAGGCCTTGTAGTTTTTCATATTAGCACTTGTAGTATTTTAGAATTTATTTGTAAAAATCAAAATCTTCAACTGGTATGAATTTTCCTTATGTATTTAATGCTTTCTTTCACCCTTTTATTTTTAAAGTTCTTCATGTAAATCCTTNGGTGTCAACTTCATAAATCCTTATATATAAAAAATTAGGATCAAGTAACAATTCTGTAGAATTAGTTAGCAATACTTAAAACCAAAACTTTACTTCTAGGCTAAGACTTATTATAGTTAGTTAGAACCTTTCTAAAGACTTTAAAAGCCGCGCTCCCTGTAGGATTGATTTTCAAGACTCATAAATCTAATATTACAGATATGACTTGTATACTTGCGTGATACCCCAGTGTGCAAGTGCACTTGAACTGGGAAGGGCATCAAGTTTTTAGCGCCGTTGCCGGGAAGCTACGGTGTAGTTAACTTATGAAAATTATAGTTGAATTAATAGAATTAGATTTGGAAAATTGTTTTGTAGCATCATTGTGTAAGTGTTTATTTGTTATAAAAAGAAAGAATTCATTTAAAAAAAAGAAAAATTTATTTTTGAGTGTAGTATGTTTGTGATAAACTTACTAGTTGAACTTTTAGTTGTGTTTGTGTAGTTCATGATCTATAGGACTTGTGCCATGCGATTCAGAACTAGAGAGAATGATTAAGAAAATTAGAAAATATAAAAGATTTCAAGAACTTGAAGGAGAAATGACGAACATTCAACAGAACAATTTTGATAACCAAATATCAATTAATGAACATAATGTTACACATAGACCATTAAGGGATTATGCTAATCTTATGACATATGAAACTCACTTAAGTATTCAAAATCCTTTCACAAAAGCTAAAACATTTGAACTGAAACCTACTATTATCCAAATGGTGCAGAAAAACCAATTTGGGAGAACCCAATGTGAGGATCCAAATTTACACTTAATAAGTTTTCTAAAACTTTATGCTACATTTTGTTCTAATGACATGCCAAATAACGCAGTTATACTTAGATTTTTTCCTTTTTCATGTGGGATAAGAATAAAATGTGATTAAACTCATTAACACCTCTATCAATTAGGACTTGGGTAACTTAGCCCTATGTTTTTAGCTAAGTATTTCTCACCTTCAAAAAATGCTAAACTTAGGAATGATATTACTTCTTTTTGTCAGTTAGAAGGTGGGTCAATTTATGAGGCATGAGAACCATTTAAGGAGCTTTTTAAGAAGTACCCACATCATGCTGTGCATGATTGGTTAATAATTTAGACTTTTTACAATGGTTTAGTAGTATCCCTTAGATCTATTATTGATGTTGCATTGGTGGTTCACTCATGTCAAAGCCATTTGATGAGGCTTACTCTTTAATTGAAGAAATGGTCACTAATAATTTTCAATGGCCTTCTGAAAGAGTAAACCCTAGAAAGGTAGCTATTGTGCATGCCACAAATGTGTTGTCAATTCTTACTTATGAGGTAGCAACAATATCAAGGAATCTAGATCAATTTGGAAAGAACCAACCTCAAAAACCTCTAGTAATTGAGGAAAATTAATTTGTACAAATGGTTAATGCTAGTACTTCAACATTTAAGACGCTAAATTCAATTCACAATAGACATAACAACCCATATTCTAATTTCTATAACCCAGATTGGAAGAATCATCCTAATTTCAATGAGAATAACAATTCTGGTTGGGGAAACCAACAATAGGGTAGTATTCAGACAAATCCTTAGGAAAATTAGAATAACCAAGGTAGTACTAACTATAAACCTTCTTATATAGCCAAGGTAGTATTGACTATAAACCTTCTTATCCTCCAGACTTTAACAATAATCCATAATTTAAGGAGAAGAAGTTGCCTTGGGAGGAGGTTGTATTGCAGATGGGGAATCAACTAAAAAGTCAAGTTGCCTTAATAAGGAACATAGAGAATCAATTGGGATTGATTATTAATTCCCTTAGCAGTCGACCCCAAGGAAGTCTACCTAGCAACACTGAGATTAACCTTAAGAAGAAGAATTGTGAGCATGTAAAAGTTTTCCAATGAAGAAGTGGAAGGGAGTTGAAGGATGTAATTCAGAAAGAGATTTATGTTGAAAAGAAGATTGTAGAGAATGAAAATATTTTGGATCAAAGACTTCAACAAATGAAGTTGGATCAGCAATTTTTGAAATTTTTGGAAGAATTTAAGAAGGTAAGAATTGATATCCCTTTGTCGAGGCTCTGAAGCAGATGCCTAATTATGTAAATTTCATGAAGGACATTCATAAAAATAAGAGGAAGTTTGCATACTACAAGACAGTTGCACTCAGTGAAGAGTGCGACACAATTATTCAGAAGAAGCTTCCTTAGAAACTTAAACATCCTGGGAGTTTTACTGTTCCTTATACAGTAGGAGAAGATTTTATGGAAAAAATTTATGTGATCTTAAAGTAAGTGTAAACCTTTTGCCATTGTCTATCTTTAGAATGTATCCAAGGGGGATTATAGAAGATGTTTTAGGCAAGGTGAATACGTTTATATTCCCTATTAATTTCATCATTTTAGATATGAAGAATGGTAAATAATTTCGAATCCTTTTAGGTGGACCTTTCCTAGCCACTAGGAGAGTTATGATAGATGTGCAAAAAGGTGAATTAACAATGAGAGTAAATGATCGGGAGGTTACATTTAATGTCTTAAAATTTATGAAGTAGCCTTCTAAAGGAAATGAAGATGCATGTTTTTGTATGGCGTAATTGATTATTTGTGTCGTAACCATTTCCAAGATAGTTACAAAGATAAATCAGTAGAATCAGATTTGGAGGAGTAGAAAATTCCAAAATTTCATGTTGAATTTGATATATTGGTTATATATAAGTTAAAATTTGTTTAAGAGAAGTTTAAAAGATTAGATGCATCAAGAAATAGTAAACCTCTTATTCCTTCTATTGAGGAACCATTTGAACTCAAGATGAAGGTACTTCTCACATACCTAAAGTATGTTTATTTGGGTAAGTCATCTAAATTACCAGTTATCATACCTCAGATTTGACTCAATCACAAAATGAGAAATTAATAGACATTATGAGAAATTATAAGAAATTATAAGAAAGCTTTTGGATGAACTTTATTAGATATGAAGAGAATTGTTTCCTTTATTTTTATTTATAGGATTCTGATGGAAGATGATTATAAACCTCGGGCAGATCCTCAAAGGAGATTAAATCCAACTATGAAAGAAGTAGTTAAGATAGAAATATTGAAGTGGCTTGATGCAGGTATTATCTATCATATATCAAATAATGCTTGGGTCAGTCCTATCCATTATGTTCTTAAAAGAGGGGGAGTGACGGTGAATGTAAATGAATAGAATGAACTAATTCTGACTAGACATGTCACTGGGTAGTAAATATGCATCGAGTATAGCAAATTTAACTTAGCCACTAGGAAATATCACTTTCCTTCTGGATCGGATGTTGGATAGGTAACTAGCCATCCATCTTATTTCTTTCTAGATGGATATTTTGGATACCATCAAACACTTATAAATCCTAAGGATCAAGAAAAAACCACATTCACAAGTCCTTGTAGGACACCTACTACTTTTCAGAGGTTATGATGTCTATATTTTGTAACTTGATTGAGAAAGGAACTGAAGTGTATATGGATGACTTTTCAGTATTTGGACCATCATTTGATTCATGTTTAGATCATTTATTGAAGGTGTTGAAAAGCTGCAAAGAAACTAACTTGGTTCTTAGTTAGAAAAAGTGTCAATTTAATGTTTTAGGAGGAATCATATTAGGAAATAAAATATTTGAAAAAGGCGTGGAAGTAGGCAAAACAGAGGTTCAAGTAATGAAAAAGCTTTGTCCACCTATCACTGTGAGGGGAGTTAGAAGTTTTCTGAGAAATGTTGAATTCTATCAGCGATATATAAATTATTTTTCTAAAATTGCCAAAACTCTATATTGTCTCTTAGAAAAGGATGTCCTATTTAACTTTTACCATGAATACCTAAATTCCTTCAACATTCTGAAAGAGAAATTATACACCACTCCAAATATAGTCTCACGTGACTATGGGAACCATTTAAACTAATATGTGATGCAAGTGACTATGTTATTGGGGTAGTTTTAAGACAAAGACAAGATAAAATGTTTAAAGCTATATACTGTGCCAATAAAACCCTTAGAAGCTAAAATTAATTACACTACTACTGAGAAGAAATTATTGGCTATAGTATATGCTTTTGATAAATTTAGACCCTATTTGATTAGAACAAAATGTACGGTTCATAATGATCATTATGATATTAGTTATCTTATGTCAAAAAGGACATTAAACTAAGATTGATTAGATGGGTCCTTTTAATGTATGAATTTGATATTAAAGTGGTAAATAGGAAAGGTTCTGATAATCAAATTGTGGACCATTTATCAAGACTAAATCTGGGAGATTCATTTATTGATGGAGATGAAATTAATGAAAATATCCCTCATGACCAATTGTTTGCTATTACTGAATGACACATTCCATGGTATGCCAACATAGTAAATTTTATTGTGAGTGATGTAATTCCTTATGGTCTAACATACCATCAATGGAAAAAAATTATCAAAGATGCCAAATTTTACTTTTGGGATGACCCATACTTGTATAGGTAGTTGATACAACAAAATAATTTGTTATTTTATGTATACAATTTATGCTTATTTTGGTGATATTGCACTTTAAAAAAAAATATTTTAATNGATGCAGACTGTAGCTGGTTTAGTATTTTCTTGGATGATCTGCTCCATATCTCATTCCATCCTTCTTCGGTATTTGTAGAAGCTTGCTTCGATGAATCCNTTTCTTTTTCTTGTTTTTTGTCCTGGACGATGACGGATTTTCTGGTGAAATCTTCATCTCAGGCTCGGTATGCNGATGAATCCTGTATCCGAATGAGGACCCTCTTGAGTTCATCCCAAGTTGTACTCCATCTATCTTTTCCGACATATGGATCAATTGGGGAAATTGACTCAGCTAAATTCATGTTTATGGAACCTTTTTCAGGTTCTCTCAAATATTCCTTCGAGATTGTAATATTCTCTTCCTTGAGGTTCTTCTTGAGCAAGTCTTTAAAGACGAAACACTTGTCTATAGTGTGCCCAAGCAACCGGTGGTACGGGCAATAATTCGGTTCATTCTTCTTATCCACCTCTTCGGGTTTCCTCGAATCAGGTAGTAAATTCTGATTTCTTCATCAAGCTTTTAAATTTCTTAGGTACAACTTCATCTTTGAAGGAATAAACAACTTTCTATCGCTCCGATAGGGATATTCTTTTACCTCTTGTTTGGGGTGATCCCTCCTGAGAGGGTCGTTGGTTGGATTGACTGCTCTGTTTCTGAGAGTACTGTGACGAAGATTGCCGATGATCTTCTGCATATATCTTTATCGGTTGCTTTCCTTTGTCGACAGTTGCGACTACCCCTGATTTCTTTTCNGATCTCATATCCTTAGTAGTTTAAATAAACGAGGCTAACACTGCAAGCAATGTACCTATTCTGAAGGATAGATACACTACTTACTAGTGAGGCTTGATTAAATAAACTAAAGAATTTATGACATCCGTCTGAGTCTACAAAAAACAATTTTTTTGTGTTAACTGGTAATTTCCCCTAATTAATATATAAAATTAAATAATATTTTTATTAAATTGGGTTCTTGTAAGTTTCTTATAAGGGCAAAACCCTATAGTTAATTACATCATAGATAACCGAAGTCACCTAAGAAAACTCTTGATAAAAATCAGGGAATATTGTCTTCAAAAATTTCAAAGGATAATACTTTTCAAAAGATCGGACAAAGAGGTGAGAAATGGGAATGACTCAAATTTGAAACATTTATTTTTGAGATCTAGAGGAAGAACTAGGAGACGTCACAGATCCTGAGGAGAACCTCGGTGACTTCTCAAACTATCCAAAGGTTTGGCTTCAATTTTGGGGAGAATTATTTAAATGTTACATCTTGTCAATTTTATTTGTTAGAGCTTACATTTATGCAAGACAGTTGCATAAATAGCCTGGAAGATGTGAGGATTTTGGTTATGACGAACGACAACCTCAAAATCCTAAAATTGGTTAGGGGTTAAATTGCATAGCAGAGCCATACAAAGGCTTAAAGAAAAAAGTTGAGGATTTATGTTACACTAGGCAGACGACCTCAAAATCCTATGGCTTGTTGTTTAATTCTATGGAAAGATGTGCGGTTGTAGATCTCATGTTGTTTTAGAAGGTTGCCCACATAGCTAGCTCCAGGCTCCTCGATAAAGTAGTAGTTCTAAAATCTAATATTTAAATATTTAAATGATAAGTTGAAGTTCAATCATGGGGGGAGGGGGGTTCAAGTTGATTAGAGCGACACCGGTTAGGATCCCATGGCTTCCTCATTCTGGTATCACTATTTTCTTTTGAATTTACTTAGCTTAGATCTCATTAGTAACCGTAGGTTACTGACCAAAGAGAAATATGTTGAGATTTTCATACTTATTTTATACTAATATTAATGATATTGCACTTTAAAGAAGGGTATTTTTTATGTTTTATTACAGGGATGTTGAATTATGGTCATTGGAGCAAAAAGATGCAAAAAGGAGCAAATTTGGAGCAGAAAGGACCAAAATATGAAGATTTGAACTAGGGCACCGACGGTGAGCCCGACGGTGCCGACGACGGGTTTTTCCCAAGAGTCCATAATCAAATATTCTAGAAGGCCGCCGACGACACCATCGAGGCCACCAAGGGTGAGAGCGGCAGTTCTCTTAATCGGTTCATTGAATGTGGATGATTTTTGAAGGGACACTTAGGCAACTCTTGGAAAACTCTTCTACAACTTTAAGAGAAACATTTGGGCCGAAAATAGAGAAGCCCCGTGGTGGTGTCCGCTGAGTTTTTGTTCTTTGTAGAGTGTAGAGAGTTTAATTGAGGGTTAGTATTGTGAGGAATTCTGTGAGAGATTGTAAGAGTGGAGGGAAAGTGAGAGATTTCTTCCTCCTTGCCGCTTCGAAGAAGAATTCTGTGTGCTGTAAAGAAAGGAAGAGATTCAGAGGAACTTTGAGGAGTTTGCTTGTGGAGGAATTAGAGATAAGTGGTATTTACTTATTGAAATTTGTATGGCTTTGCTTTTATATATAAGTTCTAAGTTTTGTCGTATCTTCTCCATGAGTTCTGAGTAGTTTTCTCTGTCTTTCTCCTTATCTTGAGATTTTNTGGTATTAGGGATTAATTTTGGATAATTTATGTTTCTAAATATATAGTAAATTTATGTAAAAAAATTTTCAATAATAAAGGTTAATTTTAGAGACTAAGATATTTGGTAAAAGAGAAAAAAACTATGTTTTTCTATTTTAAGTAAAGGAATTTGTATTTTTTGAAGTATTAAAAATCTTAAAAGATTCATGTAAAAAGAAAAGAATTAAACTTTATATAATTTTTAAGTTAATACAAATTTGTTAAGTGAAGAAAATTAAAAAGTGAAGTTCAAAATCATTAAAGACTATTCAGATATAGTAATCCTCACATACATAAAAAAAAAGAGAAGAAGAAAGAAAAGAAAAAGGGGATTAAAAATGATCCTGAAAAGTTCAAAAAAAAAGAAAAAAGATGTGGGGAGAAGCTTGAGGAGATGCCTAATTAAAAATTAGCTTCACTTGAATCAAGTTAAGGAAAAAGACTTAGACACATTTTCTAAACTTTTTATTTGAATATTAGCTTAATGATTAATAAAGTTTTATGAAGTCCTTTTTCATACGAATTTTCTAAGTGACTTTAACATGACAAATTATAATTTTTCTTGAAAGAAATAGAGGATCAGAAATCTTAGGCTTAAATACTGAATATCCTAGCACCTTTAGTATTAACTGAAGTTGTTTTGAATTTTAGTTAAGTTATACTATTATGTTTAGAGAACTTAAATATGGAAGTCTAGAAGTTAAATTCTTTACCATAAGTCATATTTTTATGTAGTAGAGGAGTTACTTGAGGACAAGTAACATGTAAGTTGGGGGATTTTGATACACCAAAAATATATAATATTTTTAAGACCCATATTTTATACCTATTTTTGGTGATATTTCACTTTAATGGAAGGTATTTTGATGTTTTCTTGCAGGTTGTTGATCTATTTTTTGTGATATTGCCCTTTAATGGAAGATATTTCTTATGTTTTATTGCATTTTGTTGATTTTGAGGATTTTAATGGAAGGTATTTTGATGTTTTCTTGTAGGTTATTGATTTTTAGGACTTAAAGCAAAAAAAGGTATTTTGATGTTTTCTTGCAGGTTATTGATTTTTAGGGCTTAAAGCAAAAAGGAAGCAAGGGTATTTTGATGTTTTTTTTCATGTTGTTGATTTTTAGGACTTAAATTATAAAGGAAGCAAAAAGGATGGAATTTGGAGTCAAAATGACGTTTTTGAAGAAGTACTTAGCGCCGACCGCGCTGAACAATAGAACCGTTGAAAGTTTTACTTAACGTTGATGGCGTCAGACTAGCGTCGACGGAGCCAAAGGCGGTTCAACCCCCTGTTTCTAGAAGGTTCGATGTATTTGGATGATTTTTTAAGAGTTTTTGGAGGCACCTCTTGGAGAACCAACCTTGGGCTTTATTTGGGGCCAAAATTCATCAGGAAATGTAATCCTTTTGACTCGAAAACGTTCCACCACGCCCCATTTTTGTTATTCTTCATTGTCCATTAGTGATTTTTCTTTTATAGTTTAGAGTTTGTGTGGTGAGATTTAGTGTGAATCTTTCTGTAAGAGTGTTGGAGAAGGAGAAAAGTGAGAGATATCTTCTTCATGCATTTCTAAGGAAAGACTACAAGGGATTTGCTTTGAGAAAGAGTTTCAGATAATTTTTGTTTATTTATTAATATTGTATGAACTTTCTTTTATATATGAAATTTGTGTTTTGTTGTGTCTTTCTCATGAAGTCTGCAGTTTTCTTTATCTTTCTTTCTACTCTGAGATATGGTGAAATGAAGAGATAATATGGATGTGCCAATAGTCGCTCTATCTTTCTCCCTACTATGAGATATGGTAAAATGAAGAGATAATATGATGTCCCAATATTAAAATATAAAATAAATTGTGATGATTTTTCAACTTTGAACTTAATTTACATTTCAATCTGGCCAATTGAATTGTTAAAAATATATTGTGAAACATATGATCCAGAAAATGGAGTATGAGTTCTACAACAGAATGAGGATCACATTAGATTTCATGGAGGAGAAATTCATTCATGGAATTAAGTGCAAATAAATAAGGAAATTATTCTTTGTTGGGTGTAGAATTGGAGAATCTTTAGGGTCATAGACTAAAATCCCCAATTTGGTCTTAGTTTTTAAAAACTAAAACGAGGTTAGCCTTCAGGTGAAGGGAAGTGGGAGCTCTGGAGTGGGAGCCGGTATCCTCCTAGCCTAAGACTAAACTTAGGATTAGCCAATGATTTTCTATGCACTGTATCAAGGTAGAGACTTATAATTGCTCATATTTGGCACAATACATATTATAAACATTTATCTCATGTCATTTCACCAGAACCTTATTGTAGTAGGAAGGATGCTTTTTCACATAAGAAATCTTCCTTAAATAAACATAATTACTAAATTAGTATTTACCGTTTAAAATTTGCATTTCTATTTTACTAATTATTAAGTACTTTAGTCTTGATAACATCTCAACATTCAAAATTAGTGACAGTGATTTCGTTTGATTTTCTGTAAATTTCTTAGTAAAACTTATAATTGTCAATTTTCACCATCCCTGTGAGATCGATATTTAGGGCTTAAATAGAAAGTCCTTTATTACTTGATAACGATATGTATACTTACGTAGAGTCTCATTATTAATTGCCTATAATTATATATATATATATATATATATATATATATATATATATATTACACAACNTCCATAGTTAATTACATCTTAAATGACCAAAGTCACTTAAGAAGACTCTTGATAAAAATCAAGAAAAATTATCTTCAAGGAATTTCAAAGGGTGGGACTCTTCAACGAAATTGGATGTAGAGGTGTGAAAGGGGATTCATTCAAATTTGGAACATTTTTATTATAGAATCCAAAGGAAGAAGAACTAGAGGATGTCATGGATCCAGAGGAGAACCTCGGTGACTTCTAAAGGAGGAAGAACTAGGGGATGTCATGGATCCAGAGGAGAACCTCGGTGACTTCCCAAGCTTTGTTTGGTTTCAGTTTTGAGTCAATCTTGATTTTGTTTACTAAACTCAACTTAATGAATTCCATGATTTAATTTAAACTATGGGAAGCCTCGTTAGCAACCATAGGTTACCTCCTCCGAGGGATTCCCGATCATCTGATAGAGACATCTTAATTTAGTTGAAGTTGTGGTTTTGTGTGATGTTTGTGATTAAATTTTGAGTTGCTTTATATTTTGAATGTTGTGGCGGTGAATTTTATCTTAGTTGATTTTAGTTTTGGTTTTGAGTATGTGGCTATCCTGATGGTTTGAGTTTTCATGCAGGGTGAGATCGTTGTTTAGCATGCAAGAAAGTACAAGAAGAACAGCACTGAAAAACTGTAAAAGTGTACCTGGCGAGTCTTCTCGTTCCACCACCTAAAACTTAAAATGTATGTTAATGCAGTTTATGAAGAGCAGGAAATGTAAAATTTTAGTAATTTTCCTAACCTTATGTCATATCATGGTGAGTCCTTAAAAGTTTAATTAAGGATGATTTCATTAAGCGAAGAATATTAAGTTTAATAGGCCTCTAAGGGATCCAACAAGTTAAGAAGGGGAAACAGGTCCTTTCCTCTCCCTCACCAACTAGTGAAAAGCCTCGAGCCATTTAAACTTATAAATTTTGCTTAATGGCTCATCCTTTAAATATCCTTAATGCTCAGTGAACATTGATGTCTCAATTATCCCTAAGAAAGGCTGTAAATATCCTTAATACTCAGTGAACATCGATGTCTCAATTATCCCTAAGAAAGGGGTATCATTTATCATTTAATATTGCTCAGTGAACATTGATATCTCAATTATCCCTAAAATAGGGGTAATTATCATTTATCATTCAATTTAAGAATTATGTGGGTGAAGACCCTTGAAGGGCCAAGTGAGTGTAATTTGAACACTTAGCCAAATTTTAATCCTAATTGGGCTTAGTGGTGTTTCAAGGATATTTGATATAATTATGTTTATTTCTCTAATTCTCTTTTAGTCAATCTTGATTTAGCCTAAGTTACCACAAAGCGCTTAAGACCTAGATGAGTGTCTTAATTAGAGGGTTAAGTTTTAAGTGGTCATGATTCATTGTTTGAATTTTATTTGAAAATTAACATAGGGGTATTAAATTGATTAATTATTGGCTTCAAAAGTCATACCCCNTTCTGAGAAATTTTCAGCACACCTCCTATGGCCGTGGGAGGTGAGTTTTTATAAAAATGGTCATGGGGTGGCTCTCAGGGCATAAGTTTGGGTGCATTTTGGTGCTTAGGTGGAGAACAGAGGAGCTCTTCAATTGAATTTGGATGAGCTGGCCTCTATGTTTGATTTGGGTGAGGTGCCATGGGAGTGGCTCTCAATTTTGGGATTTTTTGNCGGTGCCATGGGAGTGGCTCTCGGTTTTGTGCTTTTCCGGCCACTAGGATGGCCGGCCGGCCAGAGGGAGGTGGCTAGGAGCTCAGGGAACCCAGAGGAATCCATCACAGCTCGGCCACTAGGCCGGCCAGCCGGCCAGGGGGAGGTGGCTAGGAGCTCAGGGAACCCAGAGGAATCCATCACAGCAGGTCGACCGGCCAGGGGGAGGTGGCTAGGAGCTCAGGGAACCCAGAGGAATCCATCACAGCAATTCCAGCCAGCCAGGGGGAGGTGGCTAGGAGCTCAGGGAACCCAGAGGAATCCATCACAGCAATTTATTGCAATATGTGTTTGGATTTGGCAAAGATATCTTAAGCATGTGCATTTTTGGAAATAAGATCCCTAAATGCCGGCTGTCCAGGGGTAGGTGGCTAGGAGCTCAGGGAACCCAGAGGAATCCATCACAACAATTTAATGCAAATGTGCTTGGATTTTGGCAAAGATATCTTAAGCATGTGCATTTTTGGAAATAAGATCCCTTAATTTGGGGGATCTTTGGTCCATGGCTTGATTTAGGTTACTTTATGAAATAAGATCCCTTATTTTGGGGGACCTTTGGTCCATGGCTTGATTTAGGTGATTTCATGGTGTTTGGACTGGTCACTAAGT